>JBBPBX010026714.1:0-10616 GCA_038048925.1 Garcialebias charrua | reverse complement strand
TAAAGACAAGACATCTGATGGTTTTTTATGTTCACATTGTGCCATCATGCCAGGACACGATGTGCGCGTGCGCAACCTGAACTGGACCAGTGCTGAGTCATGAAATGGAGAGTTGATAAAATAATAAAATAAAATAAAAATAAAATAAACAAATTTAAAAAATCTGAAATTACAGAAAGAATATACATTTATTTAAATCTGAGCAAAATATGAACATCGATAGATAGATAGAGATAGATAGATACAGTAGATAGATAGATAGATAGATAGATAGATAGATAGATAGATAGATAGATAGATAGATAGATAGATAGATAGATAGATAGATAGATAGATAGATAGATAGATAGATAGATAGATAGATCGATCGATCGATCTGATGGATTATTGTTTTTATGACTGGGTTGAAGGTTGAAGCTCCACTTCCTGGTTTTGTGATCAGTTGTTTGTCCTTGTTGTGTTCACAAAAGAGAAAATGAAACATTTTTCAAATAAAATAAGAATAAATGTGTAAAATGATAAATATAAATTGTGTGTAATGAAACAAACCAACACATTTTTCTTGGTTTTTCTCTTCATTCTGCGACAGATTTGGATGAAATGTCTCTGGAACGGGAGGGATTGGAACATGGCCACAAGCAGCGGTGACCTTTGACCCCTCTCATACCAGGGAGTTCAGAACAAGCAGCTCCGGCTGAAAGGCCTGAATCAAAACCACCGACACGCAAACAAACACGACACATGAGCCAGTTCTCATAACCCCCAAAGAGTTGTTTTAATTTGAGGGATTCACCCTGAAGGCTTTTTGTTTTGCTCCAGGGCACTGAGGCAGACTGAAGCCTCGACACTTTTCAGGACCATCAAAAGAGCTTTTCACTCCAAACGCCCGAATCGTTTCTATAACACTGTGTTTCTGAGCCTTGCACGTGCACGTGCACGCTCTACACTTTGAGTTTTGCTCCCAATAAAAGTGTTTGTGACGTTTTGCTCCTCTTCCTCACTGCTGCAGCTACAAGCACTTCTTACAGTTTAGCTGAAATACTGTTTGTTTGACTGAACCAAACAGAGAACATTTTTATTCTTATTAAAGAAGCAGAGCACCAAGTGATGGATCAGATCAAACAATTAACATCAAATCAATCATGTTTTGTTTGTTTCTTCCTGAACTTTGTGGATTTTTTTACATTTTACACAACAGAGAGGTTAAAAAGCAGCAGATTTATTACGAGTATTAATTATTTTAGTCGTGTTGTTTGTTTTCAGGGTGAATCCTCAAGAAGCAGCAAAAATAAAATAAAAAACTGAAATAAAATGTCTTAATATAACCTATATAGGTTGAAAGAATTTGTACAATAAAATATACCCAAAAACTGTATTTCTCCTTTGACATGATTTATTAATTAATATTTTATTTAAACGATTAAGTGAATTTTATTTTCTTTCTCTTTATAAGTTTTTGGTGCTTTTGTCTTAAATTGATCTTTCAGCGCTTGTGTTTCTTTTTAAGAAAGTTGAAAGTTCCTGTTTTTGATTTTCTACACTTTGACATATTTGTTTTAATTTATTTAAAAATAATAATCTGTATTTCTCTCTTATATTTGTCTATTGTTGATTGTTTAAGGAAAATCTGTTGTCATCATTCTTTAGTTTGTAGACAGGTCTCTCTTGTAAATGAGTCCTCGAGACTCAATGAGAAAGGTTGAATGAATGAACAAAGCTTGTTTTTGTTGTTGTTGTTTGTTGTTGTTGTTGTGCACAAAGGATGCAGATGCGCGTGCACGTGTGGCTGGAGGCAGAACACGTGTTCTCATCCTCAGGTGTGTTTTCTGTTTGAGCTCATTCATGAGGAATTAAAAATAAAAGCAGTATTTTCCAGAAGCATCAGGGTCTGCTCCAAGAGGAGGAGCTCTCTGGGTCAGGTCTGGGTCCAGAACCAGAACCAGAACCAGATTAAAGTCCGGACCCAGCTGGATCTGAAGTTCTTGTGGATCATCCGGGCTCCTCAGTCCTGGACGAGTTTCCAGGTGAACACCTGAACCTTCTCCACCTGAATCCTCTCCGGGACCTGGTCTCCCGCGGGTTCTGGTCTCCCGCGGGTTCTGGTCTCCCGCGGGTTCTGGTCTCCCGCGGGTCCAGGAGGGGGCTCTCCTCCTTGAACACCCCCCCCCCCCTTTATGGAGCTGCCAGCTGCTTTCCTTCACTTGATCACTTTTTAATTGCATCACCGCGGGCGCGCGCATGGGCTGAAAACCGAGCACGCGCTTTAACGAATGCAGAAAAGTTTCCGACTCGCGGGCTCGTGTTTTACGCGCGGTCTGATGCGCGCATCCTCTGATGTTTTTATTTTTTTTGATTCAGTTTTAAAGTTGAACCAAATCTCTGGTCACTCAAAAATTAAAATTAGATACAGTATTTGCACCTCCATGGCTGCGGCTCACACAGAGGCTTTTTACCGTCGTTTTCTCTGAAAAACCCACGTTTACTTGGCCGCACGCGCTTCATTTTGTTTCCTCATCACGTCCTGTTCGGTGTTTTTGTGCAGTGAGAACATTTTAAACATTTTAAACGCTCCTGGCTGAAGAAAAGCAACGAAAACAGAACAAAAATGATGAAAAATGAAACGAGAAAACGCTGCGCGGTCTCACCGCGACCCCTGCTGGCCGCACTCGGAACTGCAGGCTCCTCTTAAAGGGGATGTCGAGGAACCGGAAGAGGTTTTTAAGGTGGACTGGCTGAGTTCTGCAAGCTGGTCGTGGAGGCAAAGAGTTCAGAGGGCAAACTGGACTCGACCCGCACCGGTTCTGGCGGATTAAAAAATATATATCTCTAAACTAAAAGGCACCACGGAGTGAACAGAGAGGAGCTGCTCAGCCCAAGGTAAAAAAAAAACAAAACATGAACTGCTGGTGACATTAATTTTATTTTCATCTCAAGTTTTTTAGTCCGAGTCCTAAAAATGAAAGAAACTGAGAAAAGCACAAAACAGTTCAGATTATTTTGCGCGTAAAAGAAAAAAAGGACTGCGCCATTTTACGCACGGTTTACGCACAAAGCAACAACAAGACTCCCGTTTTCTTCTGTAACCTCCTGGTGTCATGTGTCAGCAAAACAAAGAGTGGATCAAAGAAGATTATATATTTAAAGATTTCCCATTTTTATTGTAAATAACTGCCTGGATGAGGGGAGATCACCTCCCCCCCCACTCCCCCCCTCCCCCTGTGCGGTTTGGAGCAGGTCCGTCTTGATTTGAATTTAAATATATATTTTTCCTAAAAACTACAAGTTTCAGTCAGATCTGAAGCACAAACAACATTTACTCATGTCTGTGACAGAAGCATGAGCTCGGTCTTAAAGTTTGAAGAGAAACTGCAGCTAAAGATGATTTTTTTTTAAATGCCCCAAAGGGTCAGAGGTTTGACCAAAGGGGCCCTCTCTGCTCCTGTTTGACCCCTGAGCTGTGGAGCCTCCTCTTCCTCCTCCTACATCGTTTGCATACAGTCCAGTTCCTCCCCTTGCCCCCCTCACCTGGTCTCGGTTCGGTTCTGGCTCCTCTCTCCATCATTCATTCGGCTCCATGAAGACTCTGCGACCCAAAGGTTCTGGTGACCGCCTGGATGAAGGGTAAGGGTCAGAATGACATTTACTGGAAAATGAGTTCTGAGGGAAAACATGAAGCTGTTTTATTTTATTTTATTAAATTAATTAATCATGAACAGTTTGGATTTTAGCAGCTTTTATTCTTTAATGTCTTATTTTGTTGCATCTCTGTGCCTTGAAGGTGATTAAACATCTGCTTTCAGAGATAATAAAAATGGAGGATTCAGCTCAGAAACATTAGATTTTTATGTCAACTGGTTGAACTAAATTGCTTTAAAGTGATAATATCTAATAATCCACAACAAAGCATATGTATTTACTCCGTTTGGCTGTTATTGGATTAAATTAGCAATAATCTGTTAGTTTAGTGCAACAAATCATGTTTGCTCAGAGTTTCTTTTAGGGTTTTTCTCTTAACAGACACAAAGTTAGGCTTTTATTATTTTTTAAAGGACTCTAAAATTAAATGTTGCTGTTTCAAGAAGCTTTTATTTTATTTTATTAAAGGGTCATTTTTAGGAGGTTGTGGCGAACAGCAATGACTTTTTCTGCAAATCATAACCAATAACTAGTTTATGAGACTTATCATACAAACTTGGAATAAATATAAACTTTGCCTTTGGATGAAATACTCAAACGTTTGCAGCATTTGAACCAAATCCAGTGTTTTCTCCTAAATGTGCAGACGTTAGTTTTGTTTCCCACCTGAGCTGCAAATTTACGGTTCACAAACAAGAAAAGTCAGAACGAAGGATTAAAACTTAAAACAACGACTCAAGTGTCACACTTGACTGTAATGATGCTTTTTCATCACTTTTACCCAAAATAATGTCATTTTACTGCCAAATACTCTCAATGCTGAGCCTTTTGGTTGTTTATTTGCTCGGTTAAATCTGGCACTTCCTGTTTTTATGTTTATTTATTCATGAGCTCCATTAAAATTAACAAAAAATATAGTCACAAACACTGTTGGAGAGTTTATCTACGTCGGTGTCTGTCTCGTAAATATTGTTCCCGTCTGTAAAAACTGTTTGTGTGCGAAGCCGAAGGGTCAAACGCGGCCTTCGTGAATTTTGCATCAACACGTTGAAGAACTTTTACGCAACTTTTCCAAAACTCTGAGCGCGTTTCTGAGAAAACGTCTGTTCTCGAAGGTGCCGGTTTGCAGCGTTGTCCTCGGAGGCTCGTCGCCGTGGAAACCGGCTGCACGCTCCAGCGGACGGCGGCTGTTTCAACACCGAGGAGACAAAGGATGCGAGAAGAGGACGGAGGAGACAAAGGTGAGGGACGAGCGGCCTCCGTGACGTTCCTCAGGTTCTCTGCTCTGACGTCGTCCGTCTGCCTCTCAGTGAAGAGCGGCGAGGAGACGCCGCCCTCCCCAGGTCCACGCTTCTGCTCATCGGTAGTGAGTCGGTGTCTCCGGTGCAGGCGGTGAACGTCTCTGCACGCCCCAAACGTCCCACAGGTCAGCTGGTTTTGTTGCTGCAGCTCGTGCACGGTGAGTCCAGCTCTGTTCTTCTGGGAGAAGAAGTTCAAGATTAATATTTACACGAGCAGCTTTGGTGTCATTTGATCTCTGTTCATTCATTGTTTTGCTTATAATGTTGTGATTTAATGTAAAATTATCATTTAGAGTTCACTTTCTGCAAAAAGCTAAAAATATAAAATCAACTGATACCAGTTAAAGACATGTTTCAAGTCAATTAATTATAATTTACTCATTTAACCTCCCACATTTTGCCCATAAAAACGAAACTACACTCATCGCCCTGAAATACAATAAAAACAACTTACAAAACAAAAGTGTTTTAAATTGATTATGTTGCTTCTGGTTCAAACTAGTTCTCGTTTCACTTCATCACAAATTCTTAATCCAATATTTAAACTTTATTGCAATGTAAAGATAATTTCCAAATGAATATTTTCTTGAATAAAAAAAATAAAAAAGTTATCCTTTGCTCACAAACCTTCAAAATAAAAGCACGTGCATGCAGATAAAATGAAAATAGGATCTTTGATTGATATTTTCATAATCTTGTGAGAAAAAAACAACATTTTCTCACATTTAAGATAAAATAAATTGACGGTTGTCTTAAGGAAACAGAACCTCTCTTGTGGCACTGTGACAAAGGTCAAAGGTCACTCATGAGATAATGGTTCTTTTAAACCATAAAACCCGTCGGTTCAGAGCAGATGATCAGTTTTTAACAAACGCGTTCATCGACGCATCATAAAGTCCTGATTGTCCTTCATCAGGTTTGTGCGTCTCCTCCTCCTCACGGCCCCCCGCAGACAGCTTACTCCATGGGCCCCCGGTGCCCCCCTCCCCTGGTCCCTCTTCATCTCTGGACTCCAACAGTCGGCCAGCGGAGGTGGCGTTCCTCTGTGACCCGGGCGCCCTGCAGGCCCGTCTGAGGGAAGGTCCGGCTGGCGAACTCACCGAGGACGTTTGTGTTTCCAACTCGGAGCGTCTGAACCAAAGTGTGGTGAGTCTGGATCAGAACCAGCAGCGTGGCTGGATCAGAACCAGCAGCGTGGCTGGATCAGAACCAGCAGCGTGGCTGGATCAGAACCAGCAGCGTGGCTGGTTCTGATGGGTCCTTTTTTATCCAGGTTTATTTTTTATAGAGGAGTTCTATCTAAAGCCAAAACTTGTTTCTTTCATTTCAACTTTTTTCATTAAAAAATTGAAGTTTTTTTTATTTCTAAACATCCAACATGATGAAAAAAAAGAGCAATAAATCACAAATAAATTTATTCATTAATTTAAATCCAAACACGCGTCCAACGCTTCAAAACTGAAACAAAACAAAAAGTCAACACAAATTTGAAAGTGTGAAAAATCAACAAATTTAATTTAATTTTATTAATTTATTTTATTTTGTCCTGAATAATATTTAGTTGGGGGCAAAAAAAAATCAATCATATGATTATGCAGAGTTTTTATTTGGGGAAAAGCGTAAAAAATTAGAGAAACTGCATTTTCTGCACAAACGCTCAACGGCTGCTGAAATTAGAAGCTGAACTGAAGTAGCAAAAACTAAAAACAAAACAATGGCCAAAAGCTAAAATTATCATGAGGCTAGCTAGAAGCTAATCAAAATAAGCTAAACGTTGCAAGCATTAAAAGGCAACCTATCTGAAAGTGGCAAAAGGCTATAGCTAAAAGCTAAAAATGTCAAAGGCTATAAAGAAGCTAAAAGTATCAAAAGACTCATGCAAATCTTAAATAATTAAATAGCCAAAATTAATAAAGACAAACTAAAATTATCCAAGGGTAGCTAAAAGACAACAGTATGAAACGGGTAGCTAGAAGATAGTCAAAAGTAGCTAAACTCTAGCTAAACATAGAGGTAGCTAAATGTTACAAGCCTTACAAATGACTTAAAATCTGAAAGTAGCAAAAGGCCAGTTAGACGTTAAAATATTCTAAGCCTATCCAGAAGCTAAAAATAATAAAGACAAGCTAAAATTATCTTAGGTAATTGAAAATTAAAAGTATCAAAAGGCAAATTAATAGCTAAAATAATCAAAAGGCTAGCAAGAATTAATAAAAATAAGCTAAAATGATCCAAGGGTAGCTAAAAGCTAAACATCTTAAATGGTTAGCTGGAAGGTAGTCAAAAGTAGCTAAACTCTAGGGGTAGCTAAATGTTGCAATGTTACCTATCTGAAAGTAGCAAAAGGCTAGCTAAAAGCCAACATTTTCAAAAGCTATCCAGAAGCTAAAAGTATCAAAAGACTTATTAAAAGCTAAAATAATAATAATAATAAAAAATCTAGCTAGAATTATTAAAAATAAGCTAAAAATTATCCAAGAGTATGGCTAAAAGCTAAAAATATCAAATGACTAGCTAGAAGCTAGTCAAAAGACAAACTAAATGTAGGTAGGACTGGAAAGCACCTTGCATGGTAGTCTGCCACTACTGGTGTATGAATGTGTGTAGCACTTTGAGATTTTCACTAATGAAAAGTGTGTTATAAATTGAATTCATTATTATTATTAAAAGAAGCTAAACTCTAGGGGAGCTAAATGTTACAAGCATTAAATGTTACCTAATATCTGAAAGTAGCTAAAGGCCAGATAAAAGCTATAATTTTCCAAATTTATCCATAAAAGTAGCCTACCAAAAGACTAACTAAATGCTAAAATAAGCAAAAGGCCAGCAAAATTTAATAAAGACAAACTAAAATTATAGAAGGGTAGCTAAAAGCCAAAAGTATTAAAAGGCTAGCTAAAAGCTAGTCCAATGTCACTCTAGGGGTAGCTAAATGCTATAAGCATTAAAAAGCTACCTAAAATCTGAAAGTAGCAAAATGCCAGCTAAAATGTTCAGAAGCTAAAATTATCAAGACTAACTACCGGTAATAGCTAAAATAATCAAAAGGCTAGCAAGAATTAATAAAAATAAGCTAAAATGATCCAAGGATAGCTAAAAGCTAAACATCTTAAATAGAAGCTAGTCAAAAGTAGCTAAACTCTAGGGGTAGCTAAATGTTACAATGTTACCTAAGATATGAAAGTAGCAAAAGGTTAGCTAAAAGCCAAAATTTTCAAAAGCCATCAAGAAGCTAAAAGTATCAAAAGACTAACTAAAAGCTAAAATAATAATACAGTAATAATAAAAAATCTAGCTAGAATTAATAAAAACAAGCTAAAAATTATCCAAGAGTATAGCTAAAAGCTAAAAATATCAAATGACTAGCTAGAAGCTAGTCAAAAGTAGCTAAACTCTAGGGGAGCTAAATGTTACAAGCATTAAATGTTGCCTAACATCTGAAAGTAGCTAAAGGCCTGCTAAAAGCTATAAATTTCCAAGTTTATCCATAAGCTAAAAGTAGCCTACCAAAAGACTAACTAAATGCTAAAATAAGCAAAAGGCCAGCTAAATTTAATAAAGACAAGCTAAAATTATACAAGGGTAGCTAAAAGCCAAAAGTATTAAAAGGCTAGCTAAAAGCTAGTCCAATGTCACTCTAGAGGTAGCTAAATGCTACAAGCATAGAAAAGCTACCTAAAATCTGAAAGTAGCAAAATGCCAGCTAAAATGTTCTAAGCCTATTCAGAAGCTAAAATTATCAAGACTAACTACTGTAATTGCTAAAATGATCAAAAGGTTAGCTAGAATTATTAAAAAGACAAGCTAAAATTATACAAGCAAGGGAAGCTAAAAGTATCAAAAGGCTAACAGAAGAGTAATTAACAAAGAGCTAACTAGATAAAAGCATCCCAGAATAATGATCACATAGATATCATATATCTATGAATGATCAGAGGAAACTTACTGTAAATAAAATCTTTCTTTTGTTTGGTGGAACTGTGCGAGGTAGGGGCGCAGAGGGCGCTGCAGCACCCCCTGGTGGCTGCCGGAGGAAACGCAGTCCAAACACTGATGGCCAAAGAATGTTTAAATTGACAAGGTGTCAGTGAATGCCTCCTGTGAGGATGGATGGACCCTGGTCTCACATGTTGTGAATGCTCTGCTTTGAGTTTCTGCCACAGAGCTCTAAAACACCCTGACTTTGTCCAAAACAAACAAACAAACAAACAAACAAACAAACAAACAAACAAACAAACAAACAGCCTCATCTCCCTTTGATCACCTGTATGCAGGTGTTTGTTCATCCTGATGTTCAGCTGAGGGGCAGGTCCTCCACGAGCTGCCTGCTCATCCTCAGACTCGCGCCGGAAGCAGAACGCAATGCTGAGGGCGGCCGTAACCATGGCAACCTGACCAACAAGCACCGTCGTGGCGGCGTCCTCTCACGTCTCGATGGCCACCGCCTCCTCCGTCCCTCCAGCTGCCATCTGCCACAAGATGGACTTGGCCCGTGGTGTCAACCGCTCGCTTGTCAAAGCAGAGGAGACGACGGTGAAGAAGTCAAAACCAGTTCAAAATGAATCAGTAATAGATTACTATGTATTTACCAGTTTAAAATGAATTAGTAATAGATTACTATGTATTTACCAGTTTAAAATGAATTAGTAATAGATTACTATGTATTTACCAGTTTAAAATGAATTAGTAATAGATGACTATGTATTTACAGTTTAAAATGAATTAGTAATAGATTACTATGTATTTACCAGTTTAAAATGAATTAGTAATAGATGACTATGTATTTACCAGTTTAAAATGAATTAGTAATAGATTACTATGTATTTACCAGTTTAAAATGAATTAGTAATAGATGACTATGTATTTACCAGTTTAAAATGAATTAGTAATAGATTACTATGTATTTACCAGTTTAAAATGAATTAGTAATAGATGACTATGTATTTACCAGTTTAAAATGAATTAGTAATAGATTACTATGTATTTACAGAAGAGAGTTGTCAACCTCAATCTGTCAAATATCCATCTTGTCTTCCAGCTGTGAGGATCTGTGCAACAAGACAAGCGTTTCCAACAGATACAGATGTTACCTTCCTGGCTGTGGCAGACGTGGAGCAGCGTGTGGACTTCTTCTGGGACTTTGGAGACTCCACGTCAGACAGAACGTCTTCCAGGACCATCACCAGAGGGTACCAGAACCCTGGGAGGTGTGGGACGCCTGCCACACATCACAAATACAAGCAATTTGTTCATTTTAGTTCTAAATTTATATGAACATGTGTTTCTAATCTATACTCTTAAAGAGACAAGAAAAAGTGGATCAAATTATCCAAATCTCAAATATATCACCATATTTGATGCAAACACAGTTTTATAAACCTTTACATGTTAGTTTTATAAACCTTTACATGTTAGTTTTATAAACCTTTACATGTCAGTTTTATAAACCTTTACATGTTAGTTTTATAAACCTTTACATGTTAGTTTTATAAAAATTTACATGTTAGTTTTACAAACCTTTACATGTTAGTTTTATAAACCTTTACATGTTAGTTTTATAAACCTTTACATGTTAGTTTTATGATCCTTTACATGTTAGTTTTATGATCCTTTACATGTTAGTTTTATAAACCTTTACATGTTAGTTTTATAAACCTTTACATGTTAGTTTTATAAACA
>JBBPBX010026713.1:0-19880 GCA_038048925.1 Garcialebias charrua | reverse complement strand
GGTGTGGCTGTTGACTGACATTTGCTGTTGAAATGTCAAGCAATAAATAAGGTGGTATTATATTTACTTTAGGACCACGATCAGGCATTTCCATTAATGTGGATTTATCTCCAAGGCTGTCAGCAAACTGAATTTTATTATGTTATGATCAAATTAAATATGGGAAATGACAGGTATCTATTTTAGTTTTTACATTTGATGACTGACCCAACATGTTGCTATGTCTATCTGTAAATGGAGCCACATCATGTGTATATGTCCCCAAAACGCACAGAAAGGTGGATGTTGCTTCCTTGGACAGGTCTGCAGGAGTTTTACAGTGCAGGCTAATGGGGGTTACAGGAAGAGCAAAAGCTGGAAAATCACCCCCCCACACACACACTCCCCCTTCTTTGTACTGTATTTGGGCTTTGAAGTGTCTGGGTGCAAATGTGTTCACAGTGCATGCATCAGGTTTAACAAGTGACTTGGGTATCGTGTGAAGCAAAACGTGCACGTTTGCAACACACAAGATCAGTCAAAATGCACCTCTCAGCCTGAAGACTGCTCAGCAGAACCTTCAGCAGCCCTGGAAAGCAAAGGCAGCTCCAGATACACATCCACAATGCTTTAATTCACAGTTTTTTTTTGTGGATTAATGAGGATTTTTGACGCCACGTTTGAATGCAAATGTGGATATTTACAAAGTAAGATATGCACCAAAAAAAAACTGCTTCTGATTTTTACTTGTATTAGAAAAATAAATAAAATAAATAAATAAAAAGAACATTACAATTAAGCAGATTGTGACCAGATCACAAGATGCATGTAATTGTTATTTATTTATTTCCCCCATGATTACAAAGCCTGATTAAGTCAAAAGAGCAGCAGTAGCCGTGTTTCCATCAAGGTTTCTAGGTGCGCATTTTGAAGTATCGCAGCAGAAAAGCTTAATGGAAACGGCAAAATACGAAGTTACTTCCTGAAATTCGCCAAAAAGTTTATACGCTCGCTTGAGGTGGTTTTTGGGAGCTGCGAAACCGAGCAGCTGCGCAAAACGACAGATGGAAACACATTTGCCGACTCGTGCTGCCGTAGCGCACATTCACGTCACGTGACTGATCAGCTGTTTCCGCTCCGAACAACATGTAACTCGCTAAAACTAGTTGGCATGACAGAATAAATACAACTCGCCCGACAGCAGCACGTACCTGAAATATTCTCCCCATTTTGACGAGATGTGTGACCGGGTTCTGTTTTCAACCGCTACTTCCTGTTTACTCTCTGGTCTACTGTAGACATGCGCAGTGCTGACGTCTGACGTAATGACGCTGACGTCTGACGTAATGACGCTGTGCGCGGCTTGGAAAAAGCGCTTCAAGCCAGCAGATGGAAACACTTCTGCTCTGCATTAATTTGTATTTACATATTTGCGAGGTAGCTCAAAATTCGAAATGAAAATGGATGGAAACAGGGCTATTGATTGCGTCAAGTTCCCCTTCAACAATCGTTTTCTTTGATAATATGCTAATGAAGCCTCCAAAAGTGTGTTTACGATGCAGCCGAGGAGGTTACTGAAAAGCATATGGAATTTTTAGCCATTTGAAGTCGTTTTTATCTGCTGAAGCTCTAATATAGAAATAGATATCAGGAGCATCAAAGCCACTTCTGATACGTAACCTGGTATATTTAAAGCACATTTTGTTCATTTCTATTTTTAATATCTTATTTAATGTGGAGGTGAAGCAACTCTTTTTGTGAAATGTATTGATTGTAAAGACACTGAATTAATGCAGGAATAAAAAAACAGCTTTGGGTGCAATTAGTCATTCAGGAGAACTCACAGATGCTGATCACTAGTCTTCTCTCAACTGTCATGTTTGGTATTCACATCACACGCTTGCAAACACACACACGTATATACACAGGGAGGCAGCATCTGTATTTCTTCTTACAGATGTTTTGTTGAGAGTAGGAAAGCTGGTGAAGGTGCTTCCACCGTTCAGATATATATTTTTTCTTCACCAGCACCATGTAGACCTACCCCTCCAAATGTCATCGCTGTTCGATGAGCATGGTTTATTGTTCTCCTCGGCTTCGTCACATGGGTGGGACTGCAGAGCAGACTAATATCCTGGAGATAAATATGATTTAATCCTTCAGGTTTCAAATGCATGATTGAATTACCTGCACAGAATACTTTCAGATCATTTTGAAAGCTCATATAGGTTCGATTAAAATAATTTTTTTTGTTATTGCACTCCGCCCGTGCGCACAATTTGATTTATTATTTTAATAATACTTGAAAATGTCAAGCGTGTCACAATGCAAAAAAGGCTGATGACGGATGAAGACTAATTCAAAATTATCCCCCCCCCCTTTTTTTAGAATAGCGATTTATGAAAACAATGGATGTTTTTTTTAAATTTAATTGAAACGACTGCTCTCTTCAATAACAGCAGATTTCTTTTTTTAAGAGCACTTCAAACTAACGTAAGCAAAAGTGGCTCTTGGGAAAATGCACGGTATTTTAAAAAAAAAATAACCATCAAAGCAGCTATTTGAGCGAGACGCATTAGAAAAAAGAGCAAGATGATCCTGTTCATTGTCCAGTTTGTTTTATTTCTTTTTTTTAAACAAATTAAATTAAGAATAAATGTCCATTTTGTTAATAATTTTGCACATTCAACGTAAGTTTTTTTATTTATTGTTTATCAGTTCTCCGAAAAAATTGCAAGCAGGCTGCAAAACGTCAAACAAGTTCAGAGCTGTTTAGCATGACGGGGCGGGTCATTAGCGTTTCTTCAGGTGACCTGTGTGTTTGCAACATCACACGGCACAGCTGAGAGCACGTGTTGGCTGAGCGTGTTCGGTTTTTCTGCACTTTCCCCCTTTCGGGACTAACTTGAGTTCACATGAATACTTGAGAAGGAGCATAAATATTTCAGGGTTGATGTAAAACTGCATTGAGAGGTTTCTGATGTGTCTCCCCGAAAGGCCTTCTGACGTTGCAGACGTATTTATTGTGAGCGACCCCAACACCTCTGCTGCTGAAAAGAGGGATGGCATTTGCACTGCTCTCCCTTGGCGTAGTTCCCATGGGGCGGCCTTGTTTTAAAGCATGATATGAGCAAAAATTTCCTTTTTCGTCCTGCACAGACATGCAAGTTTTGGCGGTGATGAGACAACAAGAGGCCCATACATACATTACAGCTGAACCATGTTTCTTAGAGCCCACAGCGACTTTGTTGGTTTGCATTTGCTTCTGTCCATCTTCACCTACAACAAGTCGGTCATTTGTAATGCACGCCAGGTGGTCGATTTATAGTTTACACTTGCACCGTGTTCTGGGAATGTGACATCGGAGCAGCTTCCTTCCCTTGGGTGCTCGCCGATACAGTGACCTTTTAAACGCATCTAATGCCTGCTTAATTCAGCCAGTTCATTTACGAGGACTTTGAAATAGACGTTTTATCTTCTGCTGGCTCCGGCGCAGAATCGGAGATGGGCTGCTCTTTGGCTGTGAGGCCAGGATTCAGATGCTGGATGGTGTCGGAGCAGGAGACACAGTGGAGCTGTCTCTGCTGCTGGCATTTATGGCTTCGGGTTCATCTTTCAGCCATATTGTTCCGATCAGGATACACTGGCTGAGGTGTGGCTGTGTGAAAGCAACGTGGGGGCTCATAGGCTGCCCATGGCTGAGCTCTGCTCTAAACACCCCATGTAATCAAAGGTCATGTTTGTGTCATCTCCCCTTCCTTTACATCTGCCCTTCTCCTTTTTTACAAGCTGTCCTCCCCATCCCTTCCCCTCCATTTTTCAGCCTCCTTTCTTTCCAGCAGGAAGACCCTTGTGTCTGGGAAGCGGTCGTCTTCCTGCCACTTCTGTTTCAGCCACCCTCCCCTGCCTCTGGGCCATTGTTGTAGACCCCAGCTTGGTGTGTGTTTTACAGCTGCTGTTAAAGATAAAAAACAGCCCCTTCCACCCCCTTTATTGTTTACAGGTAGGATGTCCCTGTCATTCCCTTGGTTTTATGT
The DNA here is from genome assembly GCA_038048925.1 of Garcialebias charrua. Taxonomy (NCBI): domain Eukaryota; kingdom Metazoa; phylum Chordata; class Actinopteri; order Cyprinodontiformes; family Rivulidae; genus Garcialebias; species Garcialebias charrua. Next base: position 15,864 of record JBBPBX010026713.1, on the reverse strand, counting down.
CCTAGCTGGATATTTGAGAGTTTCCCCCCTTCAAAGGTTAGCCATGCCGTCTGCCTTCTCTCATTTTTTTTCCCTCCCCAGAAGAGAATAAATAACTTTACTGAGTTTTATTGAACGTCTCATTGCTGGAATATCCCATGGGTCTGTGTTTGCCAAGACTCTTCAAAGACAAACGCAGGTTGTTTTGTAGCATTAGCAACAGGCCGGCAACAACCAGGGTTTTTAAAAGAGTAAACTTCAGTGGTTGGGTGTTGGTGCTTTTTCAAGGCCTTCTTCTGTAGTGAGTACTTGAGAGATTACAGTGGCACAGTTAAAAGATACATCCTTCAGGACCTCAGACAAGAGCAGATGTTGCAGTGGTTTTAATGCTGAGTGTGATTAGCTTAATTAAAAAGTGTCCTGTCCAAAAATTTGAGAATACTCAGTAACATGTACTTCATATACAAGAGGTATGCTGTTGGAATTGCACAAATAAAACGGGGTTTAGTGGTCAAGTCCTATCTGGCTCTGTCTGTGTGTTCTCCCTCCTTTTTTGTGTTATTGCAAAGCAAGATCTGGAACCAAGGCCTGTTTGTTGGCTGCTTTGTGAATTGTCGTGAGATGACATAGTTCATGCCACATGGCGTCCTGCTGAATGGTGAAGGTGTTGCTTGGCATCCTCCACCTGGCTGGAATAGTACCGACGCTACTGTCATCTGTCCCCTTCCCCCTGACACGCCCTCTGGAAACTCAAATGCCCTGACAACAGGGGTCAGCTGTTTTTCGAAAGGGTAAGCTAAGCTCCTCTCATAGCTGCAAATAGATTTATCCACAAAATGTTTTCATTGCACTTAAGCCCATATGTAATTAAAATACTACAAGTAAGATAAAATACAGGTAGTCCTCGACTTACGACGTAGATCCGTTTCTACACGGCGTCGTAAACCGATTTTCGATGTAAGTCGGAAAATACGTACATACTGCACCATATACATGTACAGTACTGTATTACCAAGCACTTAGCCTATCCTAACACAGTACCCTACATAATTATCAAAAAACACATAGGTTTGAGAGCCATAACGAAGGGCAAAAACAGTTAATGGCCTACTGTGATGCTGGTGACGCTGTCCTCAGTCCATCTGCCGTATTCCGTTTACAACGTAAAACCTCGTTCACAGTACAGTACTCCTCCGCCGCTGCACCGCATACAGTACAATATTTTCCGCCGCTGCACCACGTACAGTACAATATTTTCTGCCGCTGCTTTACGACGTAAAACCGGTCCATCCGCCGTATTCCGCATTCCGTTTACGACGTAAAACTGCGTTCACAGTACACAGTGCAGTATTCCTCCGCCGCTACGTTTACAATGTAAAACCGGTCCATCCTCCGTATTCCGCATTCCGTTTACGACGTAGAACCACGTTCACTGTACACAGTGCAGTATTACTCCACCGCTACGTTTACAATGTAAAACCGCGTTCACAGTACACAGTGCAGTATTCCTCCGCCGCTACGTTTACAATGTAAAACCGGTCCATCCTCCGTATTCCGCATTCCGTTTACGACGTAGAACCACGTTCACTGTACACAGTGCAGTATTCCTCTGCCGCTACGTTTACGATGTAAAACCGGTCCATCCGCCGTATTCCGCATTCCGTTTATGACGTAAAACTGCGTAAATCGAAATAAGGCTTTTCACAGTAAATGGGAGATGCGTCATAACAACGAAACGTCGTAACTCGAGACCGTCGTAACCCGAGGACCACCTGTACCTTTTTGTTTGTCTGTATGGGATCACCACTTCTGCTCTTTAGGCATTAATCTTAAAAAAAAAATAATAATTGATATGTCTGACTGTCAGTAACTTAAATGGTAAATTTGAAGTCCGACTCATAAGGAAATTTCCTTTTGTTTCGTGAGTGTCTTTGCGCTTCAGAGAAACAGCTCGAAACAATTTGACTTGCTATAGCGGCCGTGTTCTCACAGATCCACGCTCTTCAAACAGACCGCCGTCCAAACTACACCGTGTGGCACGGTGCCACGGAGCCCTCGCCTCAAGCACGGGGCGTGTTCACAGGCCAAACACAAAGGAGACCCACGGGTGAGAGCGACTGGCAGGGAAATACCTTCCTGTATTGGATTTCAAACCTCCTCTCATCCAATTTTGAACTTAACACAAGGAAATGAGAAGTTGAAATTAGAATCCGATAGTTTGTGTTTTTTTTCTTCTATATGACAGTCACACATTCATCAAAAGTTAATGTGTGAGATATTAGACTAATATGATATTTACCTAAAATTAGTCTGATAATTTGGACGTCTGGTTTTGCTCTTCTTGTTCTTGGCCCCTCACTGTCCCGTCTTTCCACACATCGTGCTATCATCAGGCAGCCCCAGGCCCACCTCAGTGTGTTCATGTGACAGCTGTTAGACATTGTTAACGGCTCAAGCAGAAAATCCACATTACTGTACTTGTTTTCTGTTGTTTTTTTTTTCATTCCAACTTTATTGTTGTTATCGGTCAATGAGTAGAACAAAACAACACAAAACGGGGGCCGTTGCTCCATTGTTGTCAGCTGATTTGCGGTCAGTGACAATACTGTACGCGTGAGTGTGTATGAATGTGTGTGTGTGGTTTTGTTTTGGTTGGTGGGTGGGTTTGGAAGTGTGTGTGTGTTTTCCAGACGAGCCCCCTCTCCCTCCCCCAACATTGTACAGCTGAGGCACCCTGTGGTTGGCTGTGAGGCGCAGACAGGTGCATTGTTAACCCTGTAACGTCTGAGTCTGTCCCTGCCGGACCCGATGTTCCAGCATTAGAAGATGCAGTGTGGCTCCAGTTCATGCTGCTTTTATCGGAACAGGCAGTGCTGCTTTAATGATGTGCCCTTTCTCTGCATGTTGAATAATTTTTAGAATTGCCTTTTTTTTTTTTTTTATCTGTCTGGGAGCAGTTTAGAGTGCTGCTCCAGGTCAAGTTTCTACTCTACAACCATTTGTCACTGACGTGTGAGAATCAGTACAGAGCTTTAATTCTATCAATGCTCTCGTTGAATGATATTTATTTTAACTGTGCCCTTTACTTTCACAAATAATATAAAGGTGGTGAATAGCTGGAAGTAGGCCTGTCACGATAAACAATAAATCAATTAATCGTATGATAAAAAAATTATCAACCTCGTTTTCAATTATCGGCTTTATCATTTCTTCGTGTCTCTCTCTCTCTGAAGACACTGGATGACAAAAAGCTCAAATCCGGTGCTCTTCACTGACCCCTCCCTTTCTCTTTTCTCTTTAAAATTTGTTTTAACCGTCCAAAATCGCATTTTTAGACCGTTAAAAGCAGCTAAGCTGAGAAGCAAAGGCCGTATTTTCTGGAATATAGGTCGCGGCTTTTTATAATTTTTGCATGCACTGCGACCTATATTCAGGTGCGACCTATTTATGGCTTTTTATAAAATAAGCTGATTTGTAATCATTTATTAACAAAAATTAACTGAGACACACTCTTACAATAATGTCGGCTAACAAATATATTTTTAGGTGTTTATCCTGCTAAAATTATTCATTTATTAAAGAAAAGTTCAGCTCAGACACATATTTGCTATAATTTTTATCAAACAAATAATTGTTTTTAAGTGTTAATCTTCTTAAAAGCCTTGCTGTGCGCTCCTGTGGCAGACATTTGCAGCAGAGCTAAACACGGTCCACATTTTGACGTAGGTGCAACCTATATATGGATTTTTCCAATTCTTTGGCAATAATTGGACAGTGCAACCTATATTCCAGAAAATACGGTATGCTACGAGCTAAGCTAACAGGCCGACCTTGGAAAAACAAACTCCCGTCTTGTTGAAGCTTCACAATTCACGGTTGAAACCCGTGCCTTCATGTGAAAAGTTTTTCCCATTCAAGAACTTGTTTACTGATTTTTTTAATTAAAAGCTTTGTGTGACAAATGCTGTGCTAAAGAGTTCAAACCACACCGCCATTTTGAGAACTTAAGAGAGACAGCCCATGACGTCAAGGGGCCTCCCACATATTTTTCTTAAAGAGACGCGCTGCTCGCTCCCTCACTATCCATCTTTTGGTTCAGTCTTATGCCATCCGGTGGTTGAAAAAAGGTACTACACTCCAAACAAATTAAACATTTCTTCTTAAATTTGACAATAATGACTATAATTATTGTCAAATTTCAAACAATATTATTGTTTATCGCAATAATTTCTGAGACAGTTAATCGCCTAGCAAAATTTGTTATCGTGACAGGTCTAGCTGGAAAACAGATAAACTTAAATTTAGAACAGAAACGGCACTAAATTTACTGTAGCATCAGTTATATGAATCAATGCTCTTTTTTTAAGCAAAAATAAAATCAGAACTTTTCGCTTAATTTTTATTGCATACAGTACACTGTAAGCAATCCAAAACATACTTGCTGCTCCTACGTATTTGCAAGGAAGTCTTTGTAATTTTCTGATATTGAAAAGCTAAATGAATGAAAGGCCTAGCGTTCCTTGAAAGAATCACCCATTGGCTTTCACTGCAGAGTTTTAGACTGAGATTATCGTATGTCGCAAAAGGACAAAACTATAACAGTTTATTTAAACCTTTATAAAAACAAAATTGAGCATGAGCTCATGCAATATTGAAAAATTTGACACTCGAGTATGTGTTTTTACCCGAACTAATCTTCACTGAATATCTGTAAAACTGATCAATGTAAAGCCTTTTTTTTGGTGGTTTCTCTAAGGTCAGTTGGTTGTGGAGGCCGTTTTAAATTGGGTTGACTCCAAAGGTTAAACACTTGTAGATGTACATCCAATGAATTTATTCATGGAAGTTTTATTAAAATCTGTCCAATGGTTCATGAGCTGTTTTGCTGAGATATTTAGTATTGAGTCAGAAAAGTTAATTGCAAATTTTCGTCAAAAATCTTGCACAATCTGTTAGCGCTCAGTGTTGGGGATCAGAATTTCCTCTTCAACGAGCATCATTTCAATTTTTTTCTGATCCCCTTCACCTGGTATGACCACTAGGCTACACTGCATCCACTCTTTAACACAGCAGGCACCCTCAGAATGTGGGGCAAACAACTGTCTCAACAGATGTGAAATGGTTCATGCATATTAGCTCACATTAGAGCTCTCTTTTTGCCGTGCATGACCAGTAACCTAGACGGGGTCGGGAAAAGCCATTGAGGGGGGGTGGGGGGGACTGATTTGTGTGTGCTGAAGAAAGTTTAAAAAAAAGCAGACATGTAACCAGACAGAGACAGTGGAAAGTGACAGCAAGACTAGATGCACACTGTCACATGCTGTCATACACTTACTGGTGCATTGCAAACAGACGCATGAAAAGACACACAAACACACGTACACACACTTGCCCTCAACACCAGCACGTCACACAGACTCTCACTTCTCGCCTCCCAGGAGGCCGTGGGACCAGTGGGACAGAGAGAGAGAGAGAGCTCGAGTGTTTCATCTGTTTACATCTAATTATAGAAACAGGACTATTTCTGCAACCACTGCTCCAGCTATTTTATATCCTTTGTAGAGTGAGAGAGAGAGAGAGAGAAAGAGAGGGAAAAAAGGGACAGAAAAAAAGCTTGACAGCCTTTTCTCACAATAGTGAGCAGTTATCTCATCCCCTCAGCACTGCTACGGTCTGCAGTCTCTCAGTACCAGAGGACACGCAGAGCGAGGGGGAGTGTCTTCTTGTGTTGTAAAATCTTTGTGTAACATGAATGTGCAAATTTTACAAGATGTGAGCTGTGGCGAAAAAGAAAGGCATTGCACTTCCTCCATTAGGTGTTAAAGGGACATGGGACTGGTTTGTGTGTGCTGAGGAACGTGTGTCCTGGACAAAGTCTTTTTCCTCTTTGACCGATTTCAAAGCTGATACATGTTGATGACTATTTGAAAGAAGTATCCTGATGCATGCTCAGTAATCCAGGTAGAAAAGTCAAACTTAACAGAGTTAAGTCGGGTCCTCTGGATGGATAAAAACAAAATAGTTGAAACGTTTGTCTTTAATCCAAAATACTCAATTCAGTCTGAGGAGCTGCATTAAACTCAGTGTTATAAATAGCACCTAGCATATTGGATCAACCAGGTTGCTGGTGACACTAGCGGCTCACATGATAAAGGAGGACCATCAGCCTAACAACTAGGGATGTAACGGTAAACGTGGGTGTACCGAACCGTTTCGGTACGGCACGTTCGGTTCGGTCCACCTGCGTACCGTTTCGGTTATTTTTTCACTTATTAAACGTTATTAACTGGAAAATATATGTGCCACGGAACAAAAATTCCTAGGCGAGTTTCAGCACGGCGCTATTATCTTGCAGCGCGTGTAGCATTAGCAGCCTAGCTTCTCGTTGCGGCCGGTCTCATGTTTGGGAACGTTATGGCTTTCTTGTTAAAAGACGAGCGCAAATCCAAAGCTGTGTGTGGACGTTGTTTCACGAAGATTAGATCTGCAGCAGCAACACGTCTAACTTGTTAACTGACTTGAAACGACGTCATTCGAATGTGAACGTAACAGCCTTCATCAGGTAACTCAGAGCGGTCCAGATCAATAACACAAGCTGTTGGAGTTTTTAAAGCTCTGGATCCACGTCCGAATGTTGTTGATGTGCCGGCTTTAAAATTATTGAGCCCCACTACGACATCCATCATGTCAACACTTCAGCCAAAAAGTTCAGCACTTTATGAAAAAGTTAAAACTGATATTGTCAACAAGTCCTGGACCAGATTAAAGCCCTGCCATGATGATGATGATGACCGAGAGATTTAACCACCTCAACTGTTCAAGAAGAGGTATTGTTGTTTTATTATTATCTAATTAACTTTTTAAATTTAAAATTACTGTATAATCTTATTAACTCATTTTTTTAACCTCTTTGTGTTTTATTTCCAGTCTGGAACAGAGATAGCAGCTGACTTCTTCCTCTTCAGGGAAATTCACCAGATCAACTGCAGCTAAGTGTGTGACGACTGAACTCTGAACTTTTCCAGGCACCTGTCCCACCTGGAGGAGCAGGTCCAAGAAGAGCTTGTGAGTAATGAGGACAAATACAGCCACACTGCTGCTACCTGTTGTTATTGAGATGATTTTCTCCACCTCTGGAGAAATTCACTGCAACTNGCACATTACATCACAGATGGTGCGTTCAGGTGTAAACGGATTTCCCATGATTAAACACGGCTTGAAGTTCAAAATCACTTTTAAAGCAAAATTAAAGTGATTTATCATTTTGTTTGCAAAAATTAACATATTTAAATGATAATATATATATATTTTGAGCAATTTGATGAATAGTAGAAAAATCACGTCAGTGGATCTTTAAACTTGATTAGTTGGATTGTAAACAGTCTGTTGCTGCTTATTGTTCTGGTTCTGACTGTTTTTGTATTTATTAAGATTTTTATTATTGGTAATATAGTTTATTTATTTAAAGAATGCTATTTGTTGAAAATATCATCCAAATGGGTTGCTTTTATTTATTTTTACACAAACATATAGTTTACTTGGCACATTTTCAAAATAAACATTTTATAAGTCTTTATTTTGTCTTTTTTTTTTTTACCGAAAATTAACCGAACCGAACCCTCTTTGTAATTGAACCGAACCGAAATGTGATTTTAGCGTACCGTTGCACCCCTACTAACAACCAATCGTTAGTGCCCTGATGGCTGCTTGCTATTCACAGAGGGCTGAGTGGTACTTGCAATAACAGCATTGTAAGAAGGTGACAACTGGACACATAGGCCTCCGACCCTGTTTAATGATGGACATTAGTTATGTTTACATGGGCATAAATAATCGAATAAAACGGCCATTCGGAATAAAAATGTGTCATGTAAACGCCCCATTCGGATTATTCTTTGTTGATTCAGCTCGATCCGAAAGGATTTGCAATCAGAATGAGACGGATGGTTTATGCCGATTCATAATCCGAACGGTGTGCATGTAAACACTTACGGTAATCTGTAAAAATAAAATTCAGATTGTGGAAAACTGACCTGACTGTGCATGTGTGACCTATGTCTACCTCACGTATTTCCACCTGGTTAATGCTAATAATATAATAATAATAATAATAAATATTATATAATAATTATTATATAATATTATAATCATGTCTGTGCAAAGCTTGATTTTTTTCGACCGCATACGCCTAATCGGTGTTGCACAATAAACTGCCCGACAACGGACTGTTTTGTATGCGACACCAATGTATTAAATTCCCCTTCTTCATCCCTGATCTGGCCTTTTCTTTTTTTTCTAAACTTTTTTTTGCCAAAAAGCAAGCAATCTTTTCCTCTTCTGTTGATGCCATGACTGAAATGGTGAGAAATTAAGGAATTTGTCACGAACGCATTAAAATCGGGTCCAGCTTGGCTGCGGAAGGGTCTGGAGATTTCCTAGTGGGCTGGTCTGATGTGTGGGCTGCAGGGCCAGCATTCCCTGTTTTTTTATTTATTTATTTTTTAGATTTTTTTTTATTAACATTCATTCAACCTTTATTTATACAGGCTAGCCTCGTTGAGTCACGGGGACTCATTTACAAGAGGGACCTGTCTCACTCACACCAAACAACCATCCACTCTCACACTCACACCTAGGGTCAATTTAGAGCAGGGGTCACCAACCTTTTATATAATAATAATTTTAGAAACTGAGAGCTACTTTGTGGGTACGGAGTCATACAAAGGGCACCAGTTTGATAAACTCTTCAGAAATAAAGCGTAAATTGAAAAAAAAGTATAATAAACATTTTTTAAGAACATATTTTTAAGATAGACATTTTAAAATATATATAAATACAAAAAAAGAATAACAACTGAATAAAATGACATTTTAAATGCAGCTTAGTAGTAAGTTGTGCTATTTTTAGAACAGGTCCGAGGGCACCCCAAATGGTCCTTGAGGGCACCCGGGTGCCCGCGGGCACCACGTTGGTGACCCCTGATTTAGAGTCACCAATCAGCCTAACAACAAGCATGTTTTTTGGTCTGTGGGAGGAAACCGGAGTACCCGGAGGAAACCCACGCATGCACGGGGAGAACATGCAAACTCCACCCAGAAAGGCCCCGGACCGGGATTTCAACCGGCAACCTTCTCGCTGAGAGGCAGCAGCTCTACCAGTTGTGCCACCGTGCTGCCCAACATATAAACACAGAACACTGCTGCGGCTGGAGCTGCCAGCTCTTGTTGTTTTTTTTTCTTTTTGACCTGTCGATCAATCCAGTAGGCATGACAGCAAATGACCAATCGGTGACCTCAATTTGTTCCAAAGGTAAACGCCCCTTGTCTGTGGAGCTGCTGTGCAGCCGCTCAGGCTGGAGGCTCGAGCATGAACTCTCTGCGGACAGTGCGGACAGTTTCCACGCAGGACACGGGAGTATACTGGAGCCTTAAAAGTTTCTTCCTCGTGAGGGAATTTTTCCTTTCCACTGTCGCCTTCATGCTTGCTCAAGATGAGCGTTCTGTGATGGAGTTAAACTCAAAGCAGTCTGCTCCTCAGATGAATAATGTTATTAACTTACTTTTTTATATATGAATGTTTCTGTTCAGTGCCCTGAGACGACTTCTGCTGTGACTTGACACTGTATAAATAAACTGAATTGAAATTGAATTGAATCTCTCAAACCAGCGTTCCTCTCTATCAAGGATGTCAAGAGTCAGAATCAGAGAATCTTTATTGTCATTTGCACCGCATGTGGTACATGTGATGAAACGAGATTATGTACACAGGGTCCCAGTTACATCCAACAACAAAATGTAAGAGAAAAACAGTAATAACATCTAGGATATAACTAAGAAAAACATCAACTAGAAATACACTAAGCACTAATGTAATAGAAAAACATCATTACAAACAGCAGCACGAACATGAGTCTGTATGAGCAGATGGTCACAGATGAACACAGCAACAAGAAAACAGATCAGCATCAGCATGTTGTGATATTTTGCAGTGATTATTCTTATTATTTATTTATTCATGAGTCTAACAGCCTCAGGGTAGAAGCTGTTCCTCAGTCTAGTGGTTCTACATTTGATGCTCCTCAACCTCCGTCCTGAGGGGAGTGGGGCAAAGAGTGTGTGTGCTGGGTGAGTGGGGTCTTTCATGATGCAGGTGGCTCTTTTCCTGCATCTGGAGGTGTAAATGTCTGTGATGGTGGGGAGACTGACTCCAACAGACTTCTGTGCAGCCTTCACCACTCTCTGCAAAGCTTTTCTTTCTGCAGCTGTGCAGCCTCCATGCCACACGTTGATGCTGGAGCACAGGATGCTCTCCACTGCACACCTGTAGAAGGAGGTGAGGACTGGGCTACTCAGACCAGCTCGTCTCAGCCGTCTGAGGAAGTAGAGTCTCTGATGACCTTTCTTGATCAGGCTGGTGGTGTTGTTGCTCCAGCTGAGGTTATCATTCATGTGTACACCCAAGTATTTGTAGCTGGAGACCACTTCCACTGCAGATCCTCTTATGTTCAGTGGGGTGTGGGTGTGTTTGTTCCTTCTGAAGTCCACAATCATCTCCTTTGTCTTCTTCACATTCATGTGAAGGTTATTCTCTTTGCACCAGCTCTCCAGGTGTTCCACCTCCTGCCTGTAGCTGGACTCATCATTAGCCGTGTTTCCATCAAGGTTTCTAGGTGCGCATTTTGAAGTATCGCAGCAGAAAAGCTTAATGGAAACGGCAAAATGCGAAGTTACTTCCTGAAATTCGCCAAAAAGTTTATACGCTCGCTTGAGGTGGTTTTTGGGATCTGCGAAAATGAGCAGATGCGCAAAACGACAGATGGAAACACATTTGCCGACTCGTGCTGCCGTAGCGAACATTCACGTCACGTGACTGATCAGCTGTTTCCGCTCCGGACAACATGTAACATCGCTAAAACTAGTTGGCATGACAGAATAAATACAACTCGCCCGATAGCAACACGTACCTGAAATATTCTCTCCATTTTGACGAGATGTGTGGCCGGGTTCTGTTTTCAACCGCTACTTCCTGTTTACTGTAGACATGCGCAGTGCTGACGTCTGACGTAATGACGCTGACGTCTGACGTAATGACGCTGTGCGCGGCTTGGAAGAAGCGCTTCAAGCCAGTAGATGGAAACACTTCTGATCTGCATTAATTTGTATTTACATATTTGCGAGGTAGCTCAAAATTCGAAATGAAAATGGATGGAAACACAGCTATTGTTTGTGATGCATCCCACCACCGCTGTATCATCTGCAAACTTTACAATATGACAGCCTGGATGGGTGGCTGCACAATCATATGTGAGCAGAGTGAACTGAAGAGGGCTCATCACACATCCTTGAGGCGAGCCAGTGCTGAGGGTTATGGTGGAGGTGGAGAAGTTGTGGATCTTCACGGACTTCACGGATGTGAACATCTTCATCCCTGAAAGAGTGACCGCTGGCCTGCAGATGAGTGTAAACTGTAGAGTCCTGGCCTGATGATATTGCTCTTCTAAGAGCAACATCATCTTTTGGTATTTTGGATTAAAGACCAAAAGTTTCAACTTTTTTTTTTCATGTGTCCAGAAGACCTGACTTAACTTTTTTAGATATTTGAAAGAAGATAGCTTCAAAAATGACCAGATTATCACTTGTTGAAAAACTCACTCCTGTTCTTCAGATTCTTGCTTTGACCAATCAAACAGTGCAGCCCAACACAACAACCAAGGCACAAAAAAAGGAGAAAAAAAATCTATTAGCAATTAGAAAAGTATCTAATGTGTAAAGAGGCAGGGTCTGTGGGGTAGTTAATCCTCAGTCTTGGTTGCTGATATCCAGCTGAGTGGCTGCTGTTTGTCAGGGGGTGCCTGGAGGGGGGAAGCTGTTAGGGAGACGCTAAGCTGGGGGGTGCCAGGTGAGAGCCAGATCAAGAGAGGTTTAGGCCTGTGCTGTCATGGTCAGACAGGCTGCAGCTTCTTTCAGGTGCTTTCACAAAGATCCCCCCAAGGCCAAACCTGCAGCCTGCTGCATGCAACCTGAGCTATGCATCCCCCCATCCCCAACCCTATTGCATAAACCACCACACAATGGAAATGTGCTCCTCTGCCACCACCTACTCCAAATGCTTTATTCTGAGACGTGGCAGGTAAATTAATTGGCTGTGAGCGTGTAACATAAATGCTGAGATAAAGGTGCGTTGTCTGGCCGAGGCGTAGCATAACGGCCGCGATGATAGCTCCATTGTGTTGATGTTGAGAGGGGTAGTTAGCAGCACAGCCAGCAGGGCTTTTTCTGAAGGGCTGGATAGCCGCTGATTAATAGTGGGGAATGCTTTGAAGTGACACCCGAGTGTGCCAGCTCACAGCCTAATAGCAATATCATCAGTTTAGTAGGGTGGAGGGAGAGGTTCCCTTTTCCTTGGTCTTCATTAACTAAGGTTTCCCAGCACTATTTGCTATCTGACTTTTAAACACTTGCCTTTAAAGACCGTGTAAAGTGAAATTAAATGTGTGTTTTTAGTTTGTCACATGGCATAAATATGTGTTATTAATCACCCATATAAATCTGACTGATTAAAAACATTGTTTTCCTTATAAAATTAAGTCTCAAAAATCATGAAAAAACATAATTTTCCCTTGGTCTGAAACTGTGGGGGCGTGTCAGCGCGTGGGCGTGGTTTCAGCGCAGTACTGCGGCCTGCAGCTGAGCTGTGTGTGGAGAGGCAGACAGGAGCAGAGCCAGTAAACCTGCTCTGTTTTTATCTGAGTTAATAATAATAATAATAATAATGAATTCAATTTATAACGCACTTTTCATTAATGAAAATCTCAAAGTGCTAAAGAGTTCTGTCTGTAACAGCAGCTACTTTTTCCAAGAGTTACGCTGTTTTTGTAAATAGTTTTCTTGCGTGTTTTTAATCTGGAATGAATTCAAAAAAAAAAAAAGTTGTACCATACGGGAATTGAACCCATAAGGTTTGGGACGGAAGGCAAACGCTTTATCCATTGATCTATCCAGGCATTACAGATACTCGCAAGGGCGTAGATTTCATCTCATTATTGGGGGGGACCATAAACAGGGAAATTTTTTAAGAGCAATTTTGGGGGGGTCGGCAAAGTTACAGTGAAATGTAATGCAAAATGTACAGAGGGAAGTTTATCCAAACTGCATGCATATACTATGCAGAATAATCAGCAATAATATTGATTTAAATGGCATGTATTTAGTAGTCTTAATAAAATACTACTATTAAAATAATATATATATATATAATAATATATATATTATAATATATATAATATAAAATACTACTATTATAATAATATATAAATAATATAAAATACTACTAAATACTACTATTAATCAGTACAATAGTGACACTCATTACTCTTGTAAAAAAATTTAATATGTTCAATCTTTGCCACTTGTCATTTTGACAAGTGGCAAAATGAGAATTTTGCAAAATAGGTCTCCTCTAAATATTGTTTAAATTTCAGTTTGGCTTGTATTCATAGATTGCTGTGGTCAGTGTCACTGATAATCTGGTACCACACCTTCCCAAAATCTTAAAGCTTAAAAAGAAAACAGTTTTCAAGGAGAAGAAATACTTTAATGCAGGGGTCACCAAACTTTTTGAGACTGAGAGCTACTTCAGTGGGACCAAGAGGCACAAAGGTCCACTTGTTCGTTCCAAACAAATTTGCATGGTTCAACTTTAATTATAGTATTAATAATAATACATTTACATACATGTGAATATATGACTGCCTGATCACATCTGATCTGGTCTGTATTATTAAAGACTCCACACAATGATTTAGCTTGGTAAATATGATCAATTATTATTGATAATTACCAGTAGTGATTAGAACTCTCAATCAAGAACTTGAGTCCTCAGTTTGAATAATTTTTTGGCTCTTCTGTGCAAATGTAAATTGTTCTTAGCTTTGACTGGGAGTGTGGATGGTTGTTTGTCTCTTTGTCTGTCTCTGTGATGGACTGGAGACGTGTCCTGGGTGTCTCTGGGACAGACTGGTGACTTGTCCTGGGTGTCCCTGCCTTCACACAAAAGCAGCTGAGATTGGTTCCAGTCCTAAACAAGGGGGCATAATGGATTACTTATTAACTGATATTTAAACATAAAACACTATTTCTTTTATGTTAAACTCAATCTGTAACATTTGAAATTCATTGTATTTTATAAATATTTTATTAACTGTTTTGTAGAAATGAACACGTTTGTAACATTCATTCAAAATATGCCTTTTACTGTAGCATTTTTTAAGAACCTATTAAGAATAAAATCTTCCAGTTGCAGATACAAAATATCAATAATGTAATTGTAATATAATAAACAGTGACTTTTTTTATTAATCATGTGACATAAGTATTGATCCTCAACATTTTTTATAATAATAATTTATTTATAAAGCCCTTTAAAACAACCACAGCTGCAACAAAGTGCTACACATATAAAATCATTTTAACTAATCATCACATCTTCTCTTTTTAAATTATTTATCTTTCACATATTTTATCATTACTTCTTTCAAGAGCTCCACACCTGAAAATATGATGAATGTGAATCCATCCTGCTCAAAGCTGCGCTGACATTCTTCTGTCTGTTGTGAGCCACCAGGGAGCTAGTTAGCATTGAAGCTAGCGTGTTAGCTGATGAAGTGTCGCTCCTCGTTGCGTTTTGCTGTTGCTACAGCCACTAATGACACACAGACACACTTGTCTTTCAACACTGTGAAAGACCTTTTCCTCCCAGTCACTGTCACCAATGTTTTAAGTAGCTATACTGGAAGTTAATAGTTTGAGCTGCAGCTCCCGTGCGGAGCCGCCTGTGACTCCGGTGCCGCTGTTGTTCCTTGTAAACATTGGACTAAACCATTTGCCAACAGAGAGGGGGGGGCAAAATTTCCTTTTTTTTTCTTAGAATAATGGCGGATTTCTCTCTTTTTTTGCCTTTTTATATTTATATTGTTTAAATACACGGTTTCCTTTATTGAATTATTGGGGGGGACAGATCTATAGTTCCCCAAGATTGGGGGGGTCCGGACCCCCCCGACCCCCCCAGGATCTAAGCCTATGGATACTCGGTATAAAACCACGCGGTATAAAAACACGTTATGATTTGTACGGGTGCCCTGACCATTGCGACATCCAGGGAAGATGCATGAACGAGGCATAATTGATTAGCTAGCTAACAATAAACAAAATATCTATGCTATTGCTATCTGATGCTATCTGCGATTCGCGAGTGAACGGCTCCACCGATGCGAAGAACGCATTTATACGGCTGGAGCTGCAGGAAGTGGGGCTTTACACCGTGTGACGAAACACGGACACATTTAAACCACGCCTAAAAAATCCTGAAACAGAAATATCTTTATACACCGTTTGATCTATAACTCCAAAATTAATTGAGCTACAATTTTGAGACTTTTTACTCATTTACAAGATTACAATTATCACATTTATAATGTTTATTTAAGAAAATGTTGAAATTCACTTTACACGGTCTTTAAGATCAGCTGCAAACTTTTGAGAGCTTACACATTTTTATTTTTACAACAATTTCATAATTTTCAGTCTTATTTTATTTTTATTTTTTAAGACAGCAGGGAGGTCTTTACTCACAAAAGCTTCACCGCGCACAGTTTATTTCAGTTTATTTATACAGTGCCAAGTCACAACAGAAGTCATCTCAGGGCACTGAACAGAAACATTCATATGTAAAAATAAGTCAACAGAAACATCCATCCATCCATCCATTTTCTTCCGCTTATCCTTGGTCGGGTCGCGGGGGTAGCAGCCTAAGTAGGGAGGCCCAGACTTCCCTCTCCCCAGCCACTTGGAGCAGCTCCTCTGGGGGAATCCCAAGGCGTTCCCAGG
>JBBPBX010026712.1:11504-37888 GCA_038048925.1 Garcialebias charrua | reverse complement strand
ATATATATATATTGTGGTGGACCACTAGGGGGCTCTACTCACACCCAGTGGACCGAATGTGTTACAGGATGCTTTTATTGTGAAAGGTCCAGAGGACCGGATGTTGTATGGTGAGAGGGTTGGTATATAAGGCGGTGTTGGGTGGTTTCCCGCCAGTTTAGTAGGAGTTGATTAAAAGTGAAGACCTACATCCCGTCTCCTGTGTCGTCTCTTCACCGCCTCCTACACTGGTGACCCTTGTGAATTGAAATGACGACATCTGAAGGTCAAGCCAGCTCTCTTCAGCTGTCCGCTGCTGTGGAACTTCCACCGGCGGCCCCGCTCGCTTTTGCGGTGGCCGTTAAAATCCCGGACTTCTGGCTGCACGCACCTCAGTCGTGGTTCGCCCACATCGAATCACAGTTCGCTCTTCGCGGGATCTCTGCAGACGACACCAAATACCACCATGTGGTCGCTTCACTGGACCCATTGTCCACCCAGCGGGTAATGAGCCTGCTACAAGACCCTCCTGCACAAGGAAAATACGACGCCCTCAAAGAACTCCTTCTGCAGCGTTACACACTCTCAGACGCGGAGCGCGCCGAGAAACTGTTTTCCCTCTCCGATTTGGGCGACGGCACAGCTCTCGAGCTCATGGAAGGCATGTTGTCTTTGAGGGGATCAGCAGACTGTGAGTTTCTCTTTCTCCACCTCTTCCTCCGCCGGCTCCCGGCTCCAGTGCGCACCGCCCTGGCCAACTCCTCGTTTCTGCAGCAGAAGGATTACCGCTCGCTGGCCCGCGAAGCCGACCGCATCCTGCTGGCTGCGAGGACTTTCGCGGTCCAGGCGGCGGTCCCCGGAGCTCCAGCAGCACCTCAGCTTCAAGCATCGCCCTCAGCGCCGGACGAGCCATCGGTCGTAGCAGGAGTCGCTACCCGCAGGCGGACAGGAGCCACCTTTTGTTTCTACCACCAGCGTTTTGGCGCCAAAGCACGACGATGCATCCCGCCGTGCAGTTTCAAGCCGCAGGGAAACGAGAACGCCAGCGGCCGCTAGCAGTCGCGGCCGTTGGCGACAAGGAAAGGCTGCTTTTCATTGAAGACTCGAGGTCGGGGAGGCGGTTCCTGGTGGACTCCGGCTCGCAGAAGAGCCTCGTTCCCCCGACTGGCTCCGACAGGTTAGCAGAAGGCTGCGGGCCGCAGCTAACCGCGGCTAACGGCTATCCCATCAAGACGTTTGGCGAAAGGTTGGTGACTGTTCGTTTCCATGAACGGGACTTCCAGTGGAACTTTGTGGTAGCTGCTAGCTCAGTCCCTATTTTAGGGGCTGATTTTCTTTGTGCTCACGGGCTCCTGGTTGATTTAGCTAACAGACGTTTGATCGACGCTGTGTCTTTTTCGTCACTGCCTTGTGAGACGCGAGGAGCTGGGCCTTTAATGCATGCTAACTTTTTAGCTTCGGGTAATGTGTTTCAGCGTTTATTGTCTGAATTCCCCTCGCTGACTGTTCCTGATTTTGCAAACACAAACACAAAACATGGGGTCGAACATTATATTCCCACAACGGGCCCCCCGGTGTTCGCACGTGCACGCCGCCTCGATGCTACTAAGCTAGCAATAGCACAGGAAGAGTTTGCTAACATGGAGCGTTTAGGCATCGTGCAGCGCTCAAACAGTCCGTGGGCCTCCCCCCTCCACATGGTGCCCAAGGCAGATGGCAAATGGCGTCCATGTGGGGATTTCCGCCGCCTTAATAACATCACAGAGAACGATCGTTATCCCATCCCCCACATCCAGGATTTTTCAGTGCACCTGGCTGGGACCTCCATTTTTTCTAAAGTAGATTTAGTACGGGGGTACCACCAGGTTCCTGTGCATGTGGAGGATGTCCCTAAGACCGCTGTTATCACGCCTTTCGGCCTGTTTGAGTTTTTGCGCATGCCTTTTGGTCTTAAAGGTGCAGCACAAACATTTCAGCGGTTGATGGATTCAGTCCTAAGGGGTCTGTCCTTCGTATTTGTGTACCTGGATGACGTCCTGGTGGCTAGCAGCTCGGCTGAGCAGCACTTGTCCCACCTCCGTGAGGTTTTTCAGCGCCTGGCAGCACATGGCCTGATTGTAAATACAGCGAAATGCCAGTTTGGGCTGCCAGTCATTGACTTTTTGGGCCACCGCATTTCTGCAAGTGGTGCCGTCCCGTTACCAAACAAAGTGCAGGCGGTGTCAGATTTCCCACAGCCCCAGTCTGTTAAAGCGCTACAAGAATTTTTGGGAATGGTTAACTTCTATAACCGTTTCCTCCCCAGGGCAGCACAACTGCTGCGTCCGCTCTATGGAGCGCTGAAAAAGAAAAAGCCCAACGACAGCGTGGACTGGACACCAGAACGCCTACAGGCATTTGGTGATGCTAAAGCTGCACTGGCCACTGCTGCCCTTTTGGCCCATCCATCCCCAGCGGCGCAAATAGCTTTAACAACCGACGCATCTGATGTTGCGGTGGGGGCTGTGTTAGAACAGCAGGTTTCCGGGGTTTGGCAGCCGCTTGCATTTTTCAGCCGTACGCTGCGGGACAATGAGCTGAAATACAGTGTTTTTGACAGAGAGTTGCTGGCGCTTTACCTGGCCACACGCCATTTCAGGTTTTTCCTGGAGGGCCGCCGGTTCACTGCATATGTTGACCACAAACCCTTGGTGTTTGCGATGTCAAAAATTTCTGACCCCTGGTCTGCTCGCCAGCAACGCCACCTCGCAGCGGTGTCTGAATTTACTACAGACATTCAGCATGTGGCTGGAAAATCCAACGTGGTGGCCGACTGTCTCTCCCGGGTGCTGATCTCTCCCGTATACGTTGGCATCGATTTTTCTGCTATGGCTGCGGACCAACGTAGCGACGCAGAAATACTCGAGCTCCAGTCCGGGCCCACGGGCCTCGAGTTGGAGGAACGGCAGGTGAATGACGGAGGTCCCCTCCTGCTCTGTGATGTTTCTACTGGCAGGCCCCGCCCTCTGGTTCCAGTTTCATGGCGACGCCGCGTTTTTGACTCCTTACATTCCCTTTCTCATCCAGGTGTTAGAGCCTCGGTGAAACTGGTCAGTTCAAAGTTTGTTTGGCCCGGTCTGCGTAAAGCAGTTAAGGAGTGGGCAGCAGCGTGTGTCCCATGCCAGCGCGCTAAGGTTAACAGGCACACCAAAGCACCTTTGGAACCCTTCTCCATCCCAGGTCGGCGGTTTGATCATGTGCACGTAGACCTGGTGGGCCCTCTGCCTCCATCACAAGGTTTTACTCATCTGCTGACTATGATAGACCGGACCACCAGGTGGCCTGAGGTGGTTCCTTTGACATCCACGACATCTGCAGTGGTGGCCCGGGCATTTTTGTCTACCTGGGTGGCGCGTTTTGGCCCCCCTTCAGACATTACATCAGACCGGGGCCCGCAGTTTGTTTCTGAACTTTGGTCTACCATGGCCAAGGGTCTGGGGACTAACGTTCACAGGACCACCGCTTACAACCCCCAAGCTAATGGTTTGTGTGAACGGTTTCACAGATCATTGAAAGCTGCACTGCGTGCTGCATTGACCGGTGACAACTGGATTGACCGTCTTCCCTGGGTTTTGTTGGGTTTACGTACCGCAACCAAAGAGGACCTGAGCTCTTCCCCGGCTGAACTGGTTTTCGGTCAACCTGTGCGCGTCCCCGGTGAGTTTTTACCTGAGGTACCCTCACCACAGTTTGCTCCACCGTTGCTCCATTTTTCACCTCAGGAGGCCCCTTTTCGTGTCCCTGGCCCGGTACACCATTGTTTACCGCAGTCATTTGTCCCTAAGAGTCTGGAGTCCTCTAAATTTGTTTTTGTCAAACACAATGCACACAGGACACCACTACAGCCTTTGTATGATGGACCGTTTCGGGTTCTTCAACCAGGTCCAAAACATTTCCTTTTAGATTTAGGGGGTCGTACTGAGACTGTCTGTATCGATAGGCTTAAACCAGCTCATGTTATGTCAGATGATCAGGTTGTTACGGCCCAGGCTCCTCGCAGGGGCAGACCTCCATCCACATTGTTAACGGACTGCTGTCCCCCTGCCAGAGACTCTCAACGTCCATTGGAGCCCGAATCTTCTGCAGGCCCTCCTCGTAGCCCTCCGCTTCATCAGACTGGTTCTGCAGGGCCCAGGTTCAGCCGTTCTGGTCGTTTAATCAAACCTAAAATGCTGGACTAGTGATGGACCTTACTGGGTGTTCTGGGGGGGCGTGTGTGGTGGACCACTAGGGGGCTCTACTCACATCCAGTGGACCGAATGTGTTACAGGATGCTTTTATTGTGAAAGGTCCAGAGGACCGGATGTTGTATGGTGAGAGGGTTGGTATATAAGGCGGTGTTGGGTGGTTTCCCGCTAGTTTAGTAGGAGTTGATTAAAAGTGAAGACCTACATCCCGTCTCCTGTGTCGTCTCTTCACCGCCTCCTACAATATATATATATATATATATATAGTGGTGGCCGAGGGCAGGGACCCTGGCGGTCTGATCGTCGGCTACAGAAGCTGGCCATTGGGACGTGGAATGTCACCTCTCTGGTGGGGAAGGAGCCTGAGCTAGTGTGTGAGGTTGAGAGGTTCCGGCTAGAAATAGTCGGACTCACCTCAACGCATGGCTCTGGCTCTGGAACCAGTTTCCTTGAGAGGGGTTGGACACTCTTCCACTCTGGAGTTGCCCCTGGTGAGAGGCGCCGAGCAGGAGTGGGCATACTTGTTGCCCCCCATCTTGGTGCCTGTACGTTGGGGTTCACCCCGGTGAACGAGAGGGTAGCCTCCCTTCGCCTACGTGTGGGGGGACGGGCTCTGACTGTTGTTTGTGCCTATGCGCCAAACGGCAGCGCAGATTACCCACCCTTTTTGGAGTCCTTGGAGGGGGTATTGGAGAGTGCGCCTCCTGGGGACTCCCTTGTTCTGCTGGGGGACTTCAACGCTCACGTGGGCAATGACAGTGAGACCTGGAGGGGTGTGGTTGGGAGGAACGGCCCCCCTGATCTGAACCCGAGTGGTGTTCTGTTGTTGGACTTCTGTGCTCGTCATGGATTGTCCATAACGAACACCATGTTCAGGCATAAGGGTGTCCATATGTGCTCTTGGCACCAGGACACCCTAGGTCGCAGTTCGATGATCGACTTTGTTGTCGTCTCATCTGATCTGCGGCCGCATGTCCTGGACACTCGGGTGAAGAGAGGGGCGGAGCTGTCAACTGACCACTACCTGGTGGTGAGTTGGCTCCGATGGTGGGGGAGGATGCCGGTCAGACCTGGCAGACCCAAACGTATTGTGAGGGTCTGCTGGGAACGTCTGGCAGAGTCTCCCGTAAGACGGAGCTTTAACTCCCACCTCCGGGAGAGCTTTGAACATGTTCCGAGGGAGGCGGGGGACATTGAGCCCGAGTGGGCCATGTTCCGCGCCTCTATTGTCGAGGCAGCTTATCAGAGTTGTGGCCACAAGGTTGTTTGTGCCTGTCGTGGTGGCAAGGCGTGGTGGCAAGGCGTTCCCAGGCCAGCCGAGAAACATAGTCCCTCCAGCGTGTCCTGGGTCTTCCTCTGGGTCTCCTCCCGGTGGGACATGCCCGGAACACCTCACCAGGGAGGCGTCCAGGAGGCATCCTAACCAGATGCCCGAGCCACCTCAACTGGCTCCTCTCGATGTGGAGAAGCAGCGGCTCTACTCCGAGTCCCTCCCGGATGACTGAGCTTCTCACCCTATCTCTAAGGGAGAGTCCAGACACCCTGCGGAGAAAACTCATTTCAGCCGCTTGTATCCGAGATCTCGTTCTTTCGGTCACAACCCAAAGCTCATGACCATAGATGAGGGTGGGAACGTAGATCGATCGGTAAATTGAGAGCTTTGCCTTTTGACTCAGCTCTCTCTTCACCACGACAGACCGGTACAGCGCCCGCTTCACTGCGGATGCTGCACCTATCCGCCTATCGATCTCACGCTCCAGTTTTCCCTCATTCGTGAACAAGACCCCGAGATACTTAAACTCCTCCACTTGGGGCAGGACCTCCTCCCCGACCCGGAGAGGGCATGCTACCCTTTTCCGGCTCAAGACCATGGCCTCGGATTTGGAGGAACTGATCCTCATCCCGGCCGCATCACATTCAGCTGCAAACCGCTCCAGCGAAAGCTGTAGATCACGATCTGATGAAGCCAATAGGACCACATCATCTGCAAAAAACAGAGAAGCGATTCTAAGGCCACCAAAACGGATCCTCTCAACACCTTGGCTGCGCCTAGAAATTCTGTCCATAAAAGTTATGAACAGAATCGGTGACAAAGGGCAACCTTGGCGGAGTCCAACTCTCACTGGAAACGAGCCTGACTTACTGCCGGCAATGCGGACCAAGCTCTGACACCGGTCGTACAGGGACCTAACAGCCCATATCAATGGGCCTGGTACCCCATACTCCCGGAGTACCCCCCACAGAACCCCCCGAGGGACGCGGTCGAATGCCTTTTCCAAGTCCACAAAGCACATGTAAACTGGTTGGGCAAACTCCCACGCACCCTCCAGGACCCTGCTGAGGGTGTAGAGCTGGTCCAGTGTTCCACGACCAGCACGAAAACCACATTGCTCCTCCTGAATCCGAGGTTCGACTATCCGACGGACCCTCCTCTCCAGAACCCCTGAATAGACCTTACCAGGGAGGCTTAAGAGTGTGATCCCCCTATAGTTGGAACACACCCTACGGTCCCCCTTTTTGAATAGGGGAACCACCACCCCAGTCTGCCAATCCAAGGGAACTGCCCCCGATGTCCACGCGATATTGCAGAGTCGCGTAAGCCAACACAACCCCACAACATCCAGAGCCCTAAGGAACTCAGGGCGAATCTCATCCACCCCCGGAGCCTTGCCACCGCGGAGCTTTTTAACCACCTCGGTGACCTCAGCACCAGAGATTGGAGAGCCCGACCCAAAGTCCCCAGGCTCCGCTTCCTCAGTGGAAGACGTGCCAGTAGGATTGAGGAGGTCTTCGAAGTATTCCGCCCACCGACTCACAACATCCCGAGTTGAGGTCAACAGCACGCCATCCCCACCATAAATGGTGTTGGTCGCGTACCGCTTTCCCCCCTGAGACGCCGGATGGTGGACCAGAATCGCCTCGAAGCCGTACGGAAGTCATTCTCCATGGCCTCTCCGAACTCCTCCCACGCCCGAGTTTTTGCCTCAGCAACCACCCGAGCCGCATGCCGCTTGGACTGTCGGTACCTATCTGCTGCTTCCGGGGTCCCACAGGCCAAAAAGGCCCAATAGGACTCCTTCTTCAGCATGACAGCATCCCTCACCGCCGGTGTCCACCACCGGGTTCGAGGGTTGCCACCACGACAGGCACCAACAACCTTGCGGCCACAACTCTGATAAGCTGCCTCGACAATAGAGGCGCGGAACATGGCTCACTCGGACTCAATGTTCTGCGACCTAGGGTGTCCTGGTGCCAAGAGCACATATGTACACCCTTATGCCTGAACATGGTGTTCGTTATGGACAATCCATGACGAGCACAGAAGTCCAATAACAGAACACCACTCAGGTTCAGATCAGGGGGCCGTTCCTCCCAACAACACCCCTCCAGGTCTCACTGTCATTACCCACGTGAGCGTTGAAGTCTCCCAGCAGAACAAGGGAGTCCCAGAGCCATGCGTTGAGGTGAGTTCGACTATTTCTAGCCGGAATCTCTCAACCTCACACACTAGCTCAGGCTCCTTCCCCACCAGAGAGGTGACATTCCATGTCCCAATGGCCAGCTTCTGTAGCCGAGGATCAGACCGCCAGGGTCCCCGCCCTCGGCCACCACCCATCCCACATTGCACCCGACCCCTTTGGCCCCTCCCATAGGTGGTGAGCCCATGGGAAGGGGGACCCACGTCTCCTCTTCGGGCTGTGCCCGGCCGAGCTCCATGGGTAAAAGCCCGGCCACCAGGCGCTCGCCAACGTGCCCCACCTCCGGGCCTGGCTCCAGAGTGGGGCCCCGGTGACCCGCGTCCGGGCGAGGGAACATTGTATCCATTAATTGTACTCATCATAAGGGGTTTTTGGGCTGCACTTTGTCTGGTCCCTCACCTAGGACCTGTCTGCCTTGGGTGACCCTTCTAGGGGCATGAAGCCCCTGACAGCATAGCTCCTAGGATCATTGGGACACTCAAACCCTTCCACCATGGTAAGGTGGCAGGCCAGGGAGCCCAACAAAGTATTAAAACCTCCTACTATAACCACATCACTCCTGTCCAGGGGGCACCGTATGGGGGGTAAAAGTTGGTACAATTCCAAGGGCCCTTGACTGACAGGGGCCCCAGATTGGCCTTTTTTTTCATGGTGTGGTGGGACCCTGATAATAATACATTAATGGTAGTAGCTTTGTTTTTACTTGTTTTAACAACAAAACTTAAATATTATCTCTCCCAGACCAAAAAGCAAACATCCTCATATTTAACAAACACCCCCCTGTATCTGCATGAAATGGTATCTTCCTAGCTGCTTTATGCTGCGTTCCAGTTGTATCGGAAGTCGAAATTACGAACCCGGAATGACGTCATTTCCGAGTTGAAGGCGTTCCAGTTAGCTTGTCGGCACTACGGCGAAAACAAGATGGACGCCCGCTACAAAGCTGTTGTTGTTCTTGCTTTGTTGGATTATAAAAGGTTTCTAGACCAATTAGCAGCGAAGTTGAAGAGCAATTCTGAGGCTCTTGAAATGTTAACCAGGCTCACTTGACGCTGCTGGTGTTACTTTGCAGTCAGAGGATGACAGAGTAACAACAAACATGCTGCCCAGAAAAATCGTAAAATCAGGCTGTCAAAAAAGGAAAGAGAAAAAAGAAAAGGAAGACAGACAAAGGAAAGGGTGTCGATTTGTAAAACAGTTTTCCCCCAAGAGAGGTGGGTAGAGATGTGCGTGATTATCAACCTGTTCGCTAGCTTAGCCTCCATTTCACGATGGCATATTATGCCATCAGTTTGAGTGTGCAGTATGTTACCACTGATTTGAGAGCAGATATATGAACTAACAATAATTTGAAGCGTGTTTGCGTTCAGAACACATGCGCACGCCACGCTTGCTCGTCGTGTCTCTGCCAGCGGTGGGGCTCCTCGTTTTTTTTTTGTTTTTTTTTTATCTTGCTTTAAATAGTGAATTGCATACTCTATGCAGACGGTTGCATCTACAATTCACTAACAGTAAATATTGTGCTAGTACCAGTATTGGACCAAAGGAAGCAAGCCTTTAATGTTATTTATGTAAAACTTTTGCTTGATCAGTTAGATTCTAGAGATGTGGCAAAAGCAGCTGTGCAGGGGGGCACAATTGGATTTTTTGTCATGGGGCCCAATATTCCTGGCGGCCACCCTGCTCCTGTCCTGCAGCAGCTCCACTGGCTCCCGGTTAAATCACGCATCATCTTCAAAATTCTACTCCTCACGTTCAAAGCTATCCACAACCTTGCCCCTCCTTATCTATCTGACCTCCTACAAATCTCCATCCCATCACGCTCTCTCAGATCCTCCTCTTCACTACATCTCCATGTACCCTCTGCCCACCTCTCCACCATGGGGAGCAGGGCCTTCACCTGCTCTGCCCCTCACCTCTGGAACGCTCTACCGCCAGACCTTCGAAACACCACCTCCCTTTCTCTGTTCAAGACTGCTCTGAAAACATCTCTTTAGACTAGCTTATCATTAACTTTACTAAATGTATTTTTATTATTTTGCATTTTATAATCCTTATGTATTTTATATTTCAATTTGTCACTGATAATGTTTGAACTGTATTACACTGTATTGGTTTGTTAAGTGTCCTTGGGTGTCCTGAAAGGCGCTTTTAAATAAAATGATGATGATTATTATTATTATTATTATAAAATATAAAAGAAAAACAGTAATAAAATCTAAGATATGAACTAAGAAAAACATAAACTAAAAATACACTAAGCACTAACAGCATAGAAACAATAGAAACACTATGCCGAACAGCAGCATGAACATGAGTCTGTGTGAGCAGATGAGTATGAATGAACACAGCAACATGAAATAGATCAATACGAATAATAATAAATAGATCTATATAGATCTATATTATATTTAACAATACACGAGGTGCTATTTATAAGACTGAGTTTGTTGCAGCTCCTTGGACTGATGAAGCCTTTTGGATGAAAGACAAAATGTTTCAACAAAAATAAATCGTACAGAGGACCTGACTTAAATTTGTTGGATTAAAAACTATACTGTAGTTTATTTTGTCTGAACCTTTGATCAGACTCACCAACTCAGGAAATCAAAAATATCATTAAATACTTGGGTTTCCTAAATGTGATACATCTGTGACTTTACTTTTTTATTTTTTACTTTTACAAAATATTCATCATATAGCTATAATCTGATAACATAGTCACCAATAAGAGACTATTTCTATCTTTGATTTTAGGCTGATGTGATCAAAAGAATAACTTTTGTCATTTTCATGATGTGTGCTTTTAAGCTGTGTTATTCTGTGAGAGTTAAACTGTGTTTCACTGCTGTGTCAAAGGTGCAATCTCGGGTCACAGAGACTTCTTTTAATTTTGTTAATTCAAATGTTATCAAATGAATAATTTTATTTGTAAGAGCATCAGTACATTTTAATGTCAGATAAATCAAATACTCTGCTTAATTCAAAATGTTGTACATGGAGGATTTCTCCTCTCCTCTCGAACTTGCATGTGAAGATAAAAGGAACACTTTATCTCATTCATTTTAGCTTGAGCTCAGGACAATCTAGACACCCAAAGACTTTTGTTTTTGTCCTATTTAATAATCAAGCTATTATCATTAATAGGTCCCATATGTGATGCTTAATGACGTTGTTTTAATCAAACCAACAGTATTTTGTTAAAGTGTTAAAGCAAAGGAATCAGTTTTATGATAAAATGCTGACATCTGAAACTAACACTTTATCTTTCTGACAAACTAATCTTTTGACCCCCTTTCAACATGTTGATGTCATCCTCACATCAACTTATGATGCCATTCGGCCAATCAGAAAGAACACATTTTCTGGGTCACGTCTCAGTTAAAACCTTCACATCTTACTTTCTCTTGAAAGTCTGCTGGAGTAAGCCTCAAACTATGGTCTTCTCCAAAGAACTGATGATCGTCTGGTCAACACGCTAATGACCATGTCATTCAGTTAAAGACTTATAACATGCCAAGTTATAAGCCATCTTCAACAGCTGAAAAGCTCTCTTTTATTGACATTCCTTTAAGGAACGTCTTATCTTGAACAACAGCACCAGGAGCTGCCGTTACTTTCGGTTCGAGTCAAGGCGCACGTCTGGAGACGCTGAGAATGGTAAACGAACTGACCAAACTGGACCGAGGGAGACTGACCATCTTCACGAGGTAACAAGTCGTCAAATGCTTTGCCAAGGGTACCAACGTGTAGCTTTAATCGGCCGGAGAACTGCCATGTTTCTGGTTAAAACACATCAAGATAACTCCCTGACTCTTAACTTTTCTTCCTCCATAAATTTCTCCTCCTAAATCTTTCCCTCTCTATCTAAGCTGGAAACTATTTTAAGCTGAAATGCCCACAGACTAAATATGTTAACATCCAATATTTATGTCTGTTGTGTTAAATTTAAGTTTGCTGACGTATTAATTTGAAAGAAAGTGAAATCATGTCAATCAAGTGTAATGGTGTTAATTTAGTTGATTTATTTTAAATAAATGATAGTGTCTCTTTGACATATCAAACTAAGTTAACGTCTTTGTCACTTAATGGCTCTGTTTATTTATCCATCATAAAGATCACAGAAATATTGGGTAAACTGAAAAAGAACAGAATCCGTGAACATTTACTATTCAATCTGAATAAGTAGATTAATTAAGATAAAAAGGAGATCAGTATTAATATTGACCTCCTCATAATTCTTACACACTGGATATTATGGGGCCACTGAACGAGACTGAACGTGGAAACCGCTATGTGCTTGTGATACAAGACTATTTCACAAAGTGGACTGAAGCATTTCCTATTCCAAATGAGCGAGCTGTAACTGTTGCTGGTATAGTTGCTAGTGAGTGGGTGTGCCGCTATGGAATCCCTCAAGCACTACACAGTGACCAGGGACGCAATTTCGAGTCTGAGGTGTTCCAAGGGATGTGTAGTTTGTTTGGGATAGACAAGACTCACACAACACCATTCAGGCCGCAGTCGGACGGTCAGGTCGAGCGTTTCAACGCCACCCTCCAAAAGATCCTGGCTACTACAGCAGAACACTGTCATTGGGATTGGGACCTGATGATTCCTTATGCTGTTATGGCATACAGGGCAACCAAGCATAGTGCTACCGGTTTCTCTCCAAACTTTATGATGTGGGGCCGAGAAGTAAGTGAACCAGTGGACCTTGTCGCAGGTTTGCCTCCTGATCCAGAAAACCAACCCACTGCTCCAGAGTATGTGCAACAGATGAGGGAACGGTTGGAGCTGGCTCACCAAATCGCTAGAGAAGCACTGGGGGACTCGGTCACACGTGCAAAGAGACAGTATGACAAGAACTGCTGCCACACACAGTATAAAGTCGGAGACCCTGTGTGGTATCTCATTAAAGGGACACGTCATGTCAAGAACAAAGTCAAAAAGTTCCTTCCCTCATATGAAGGACCATTCTTCATCCTAGGCCAACTGGATGACCTAGTTTATCGGATACAAAAGAACCCAAGGTCCAAGGTGAAAGTCGTCCACCATGACCAGCTAAAGCACTACCGCAGCCGGGAGCCCCTGGACAACACATGGGTCCTGGATCAGAGTCAACACTGGGAACCTACCGAGGTTCCACCACCAACCTTGGAGGAGGACTCGGCGGACTGTGACCTGGACCTGCAGGGTTTGTTCTCTGATGAAACCAGCAGGGGCGTTGGTTGTTCCCTGCTGCCTACTTCAACTGCAGCGGATTCCCATCCGGGTGTGTTTGTTCCATCCTCCCCTTCCCATGTCAATCATGAGGATGGTGGGGGTGCGGTGGGATATTCACCTCCTTTGGGCCCACCAGTTCGACGATCTAGGCGTCGGCGCAGAGCACCGGACTGGTACGGTACATGGGTAGTTCCAAGTAGAATGGACTCAGTTTAAGGTTCCAGCTGTTCAGGTGTCCTGCGAAGTTCTCTAAAACTGTTCATCAAAGCCACAAGTGCCTGTTTTCTTTATTACTGTTCAGTTGTTCAAACTGCTAAGTCAATTTGGCTGAAGAGCAAATGGTTTATCTAAAGACCGTGTTTTTCTGTATGTTTTTGTACCTGATAGATTTCAGTTAGTTTCCTGCCTGGTCGTCATAGATGCCGCTGAGTAATTTCTTTCCTCCCTATGGCATGTAAAGTTTACTTTTTGCACAAGTTGACACACCTTAAAATGAGCTAATTATATCACTGGGACATGTGGTTTGATG
The DNA here is from genome assembly GCA_038048925.1 of Garcialebias charrua. Taxonomy (NCBI): domain Eukaryota; kingdom Metazoa; phylum Chordata; class Actinopteri; order Cyprinodontiformes; family Rivulidae; genus Garcialebias; species Garcialebias charrua. The sequence continues at coordinate 24,449 of JBBPBX010026712.1, read as the reverse complement.
CTATACCTCCTCTACATGTAATTATGATTGACACAGTTATCTCTTATTAGCTATAGGGATTGTGTATCAGTTTTATGCATTGTGAGACTGGATTGGAATTATTGTTTAATTGCCATCCAGAGTGGGGGTAGTGTTGCAGAAAGTGCCTCCACTGCATGTGATGAATGGCTCAGTGAGTGGTGTGTGTGTGTGTGTGGGAGGGTGAGATGTGTGTCGGCCGTCCGCCGGCCAGAAGAGGGCGCTATGTGCTCATGTTCTGCACGTGTTGAGAGGAGCAAGACGTGACGGTGTGTGTGTGTGGAGAAAAGTAAACGGCAAAGTAAAACGCGGCTGTAAGAAAGTCTGTTTGTGCACCTGTTGGCTAGAATTATTATTAAAAACAAGAGGATTAACCTGCAGCCACCGTGTGGTTTATGTGCAAGGCAAGTGAGGGAGTTAACCCTGAAGCAGAGACTTCAGCCCTGGAGGAAGATCTCCCCTGTGTCTTTTGACCACGGATGAAAGACTGAGCAGGAAAGGTTAACACATCCTTGCATCTCTATGCCGACAACACTGTTATTTATTGCTGAGCTAACACAGTTGCCAAGGTTTTCCAGCTTCTACAGTCTGCATTTGACATCATTCATTCAGACATTCCATCTCAAGCTGGTGCTAAATGCTGACAAATCCAAAGGGATTTTGTTTTCCAACAAAAAGTCAGTGCCAGCAACTCTTCTTCCTATCTCATCCATGCAACTGAGTTTGTAGATTGGGAATTTTGGATGATGCACATCTCTCTTTTAAACCACATATCAAAAACTTGATAAAGAAACTGAAATTAAAACTGGGTTTCTTCAGAAATAGATCTAGCTTAACTCTGAATGCCAGAAAACGCCTTGTAATTGCTACCTTCCTATCGGCCATTGACTATGGTGTCATTAGTTCCACGAATTCCCTGGCCATCTGCTTGCAGATGTTGGATACTGTCTACCATGGAGTGCTAAGATTCATAACTGGTTGTAACCGTAACCATCACTGCACCCTGTATTCCTTGGTCAGTTGGTCATCATTATCTACACATAGGCTCTCACACTGGTTCATTTTCTATGTTTTCTATATGAAATATGAAAGTAGCTAAGGTAGTTCCTCTTTTTAAAAATGGTGATAAATGTGTGTTCAACAATTATAGACCAATATCCTTGTTACCACAGTTCTCAAAATTCTAGAAAAACTATTTGTGACAAAGCTAGATCAATTTATTGCTAAACAAAATATTCTAAGTAGTAGTCAGTATGGGTTTAGAGCAAAAAATTCTACATCAATGGCTCTCGTGGAACTAATAGAACAAATAACTACTGCTGTTGATCAAAAACAATATTGTGTCAGTATTTTTGTTGATTTAAAAAAAGCATTGATACTATTGATCACACTATTCTCCTTGAAAAAATTGAACAAATATGGTATTAGAGGACCAGCATTACAGTGGGTATCTAGCTATTTGAAAGATAGGAAATGGTTTGAACAAATAAATGGTGTAAAATCAGACCTCTGCAATATCACATGTAGAGTTCCTCAAGGCTCTGTACTTGGACCAAAGCTATTTATTTTATATGTGAATGACAGTAAATGTGTCAGGACTCCTTAAATGTGTCCTTTTTGCAGATGATACCACATTTTTTAGTGGGTAAAGATATGGAACAGATGTTGGAGTTGATGAAGACAGAATTTGTCAAAATACAAACTTGGTTTAAACTTAATAAATTATCATTAAATCTAGATAAAACTAATTACATGATATTCAGTAATAAAAAGAGAACTGTTGATGTTCCATTTAAAATTGATGGTGTTGAGATTTGTAGAGTGAATGAGGTAAAGTTTTTTGGGTCTTATCATTGATGACAAACTGACATGGAAACAACACATAAATGCTGTAAGAATAAAAATAGCTAAATCGATTGCAGTACTGTATAAAGTCAGAGACCTATTAAATGATAAAGCTCTGCATTTGTTGAACAACACAATCATTGTTCCACACTTAATATATTGTATTGATGTTTGTGGGAAAGCATGTAAAACAATTACAAAGCCTACAGATAATGTAAAAAAAGACCAAATCTAATGGTAATTTGTTTTTACGTTATACCAAAAAAATACCAAAGCCTATTTTTGTTTTACAGAAAAGAGCTGTAAGAATTATCACCAGAAAGCATTACTGTCATCCATCAAGCACATTATTTTATCAACTGAAGTTATTGAAGTTCCATGATTTGGTAGATTATAATATTTGATCATTTATATACAGTATAGTATAGCACTTTGAGATTTTTATTAATGAAAAGTGCATTATAAATGGAATTCATTATTATTATTATTAGTAGTAGTATAGGGCTCAGAATAACGCATTACCTTTAAATATCCAAATACAGTACAGTACTGTACATTTTGTTAAAAGACAAAGTTGTTATAATCTTAAGAGGACAGAGATATTTGTTGTAAAACCAAAATACAGAACTAGTTTGAAGGGACGGTCTACCTCAATTTGGGGAATTGGATTATGGAATGGTTTGGAGAATGATGTTAAAAATGCCAAGTCAATGTGAACATTTTAAGAAAATGATCAAAATTTTATTGTCAAAATATGAAGTAGCGTAATGTGTATTGTATTAGAGTTAAAAATTTAGAAAGAGTTATTCATTTTGTTCTGTTACTGAAGATTATTTTTGAATGAACTACAGTAATTGTTTGAAAAAAGGGCCAGTTATAATAAGATTTTTTTCTTCTTTCTGCTACCTTTCATTTTTATATGTTGTAAGTTATCGTTTATGGGATTGTTTTGTATTGTATTTTAAAAATGAACAAATTTCATAAATTAATAAATTAATAAATCTATAAATCCCTCCTTGGTCTTATATCTCCTCCCACATGTCACACCATCAGTGCAGTTACAACATGCGCTCTCAGGCCATCATTACCTGCAGCGTTCCCTCAGTGCGGACTGAACTTGACAAAAAGGTATTTTCCTACTCAGCTCCTGCATCCTAGAACACCTTGCAACAAGAACTGAAGTTGTCCCCCTTGATTTATTTAAGGGGTTTCAAACATTAGATAATGGAAAAATTAAGGCAGATATGTTCTTGTTTTTAGCATGTCACCCTATTTTATGGCACCCTGATTTATTGTTTTATACACTACTCTTATTTGAACAGCATTTTTACTATACAGTAGTTTATTGTTTATTGTTTATGTTGTCTGTACTTTACTGTATATGTTCTGTCTGGAACAGGTCCTCTTATAAATGAGTCCTCGTGGCTCAATGAGACTAGCCTGTACAAATAAAGGTTGAATGAAAAAACAATTCTATGAATGAATACAATGTTGGGTCTTTTTAAAGAAATGTGAGTAATGGATGCACAGAAAAAAAATCATTCAACCTTTATTTATCCAGGTAAGTCTCATTGAACCTCGAGTACTCATTTACAAGACAGACCTAAATATTTCACTGATACAGATATTAAAAAAAGACCACATCTAATGGTAATTTGTTTTTACGTTATACCAAAATCCAAAATGTATAGTACTACTATATACATAAAACTTCATTCAAAACAGTCTGTTGTACAACAACTAGCTGCATTTTCTCTCATTGCCTTAAAGGACCAATCAGTAACTTTTGTGGAAGATATATGCAATTTGATTAACCAGTTATTAGTCATTTAATCATTATCCAATACTGACTGATCAGTGGTTAGTTACATTCCAAGGACAAAAACTTGTTTTTTGATGTGAAGAAATATCAGCTAATAGTCTACATGAAGAATCATTACAAAGAAACAACCTGTGCTATTCTTGCAACTGGAAATTCAACTATTTCCAGACGGATATCTATATTTAGCTCTGCACAGCCTATCTGTGCTATTTTTAGCTCTGAAAGTACGAAACCAGAAGACCTTAAAGGTCGGTGGAAGGTCTGTGCATGTGTGCATATGTGTGTGTAAGTGAGGATGTAATCATTGCAGCAATGTCATGACTCCTCTTGATTATTAATAGTTCAGCTTCTTATGACCATCACGCCCTGATAGATTGGCTAACAGGCTTGCATATGAATGTCAATGTAACATGGTCGATAGCACCTCCCCCACATGTATGCATGCATTTGTGTTCCTTTTATCACAAAGAGGAGGCAGACGGACAGCTGGTGGTCCAAACTGAGCTGGTGGTGTTTGGGAAAAATAACACATATCTGTTCTCATGCCTTCACTACAGCTACAGTCCTTTGTTATAATTTTCTCTTCTCTGTTTCCTCTCATTTTCATGTTTTCCACTCTTTCCCCCCTTCTGTTCACTCACCTCTGACTCCTTGTAGTGGCGCTCGGGGATCTCATCGTAGGCAATATCTACAAAGCACACCTCGGTTTCCTCATCTCTGGCCATGCTTTCAAAGATCTGACAGGAAAACATTTGGATAAATAAATAAAACCTCTGGTTATTCACAAATATTTGTGGGTGGATCTGCTAAGAGAGTGAGAGAGAGTGGGGTACCGTAGTTTCACAAATGCAAGAACTGTTTGAGTTGAAAATAAACATAAAATATTCCTTATACAGTAACTAGTAACCAAAAGGTTTGAGTTTATTCAAAAGTTCATGTTGGATTAAAAAACAACAACAACAACACAGAAGTCATAATTTCCATTTGGCTTTTTTCAGATGATGCATCAAACAAAATGTAAATTATATCTCTTTTCTGAACACTTTTTTTGCTAATTTTTGATTCAACTAGCTGCAAACTCTTACACGGTTTAAGTAAAAGGGGGAAAAATGAAGAAAAGTTTACTAAAGATGGTGGTCTTTAGAAGACAAAGAGCGCTGGTAATGGGACAAATGGTGGAGGTGTTAAAAATGGAAGAGCCAACCCTTCTTCTGAATGAGTCCACACCCCAGTTTGTTCCAATCAGCAACCAAACGTGAATTTATGAACCATCTGTGCAACTGTTACAAATTTTGGTGCAACTTGTGTGAAAAACCACTGAGTGGAGCTGCAGCCTTTTGTTTTATGCTTATGAATGGATGGAGGCAGTATTGCATAATAAGACTTCTACAACTGGAAGTGTTAAAGGCTCTGAAGGAGAGATGAAAACAAAGCAAATAGTTTACATTTTCATTTTACTCTAGGAGAATTCGAGCATTCAAAATCTTGTACAACTCTATTTATTTTATGCTGTATCTGTAGTTTTAATATTAATAATATATATAGTTACTTTTTTTGTTATAATTGCATGCTTTGGTAGTGGTGTTGTAGATATTCATGCCAAATCATTAATTAATTAAAGCTGAAAAACGTTTTATGATGTTCATGACTTCTGGATGTGGAATAAATTACTACAGCACCAGGTCAGGTGAGTTTAACTGGTTATTCGGAAGGATTACATGTTTAAAAAATTAGAATGATGACATTTAGGATTGCTTCTTTAATTTATAAGTTCCCAAGTATTTTAGTGTAATTTTACACATTCTCTTTGAATACTTTTGAAACTTACGTTGTATATAAAAAAGTAGATTTGGACCACATTTGGAAAAAGTTTTTGAAAAAAACAAATCACAAAGTTTCAGCCAACAATGCATACTCTGTGAGTAGTTTGTATTTTTCCAGGAAGGTCACAACTGTGCTGTTTGTGTGAGATTGTGTGAATCAGTCAAACTGATTTGGTCATAAAAAATAATGATGTTTTCCACCAGCAGACTCTGTTATGATGCGTCTAAATCTGAACTATCTGCAGGAATGTGAAGGTAGCAGAATGAGTGCCCATTTTCTTCATGACCCTCAGTCACAATGACACAATAACCCACTGACAAAGACAGTTCATTATATTTGATATGAAGGCTTTGGAGCATAAAGATGGTGATAAAAATTGTATGATAAAGAAAATGAAACAATAAAAAGGATGATAGGGGAAAGCCAAATGTCCCAAATTGAAACTCAATTGAAAAATCAAGCAATAGTTCTCCCCACACAATTTGTACCAATCACATGCATTCTACACACCTTATCATTGTTTCCTTTGTTGTCCTCATATTTGGTCTCTATGTGAATGGAAAACTTTGGAAGGAAGGAGCACTGCAGGAAAAAGAAGAATAAGTCAAGATGCACCATGGTATCTTGATTAGAGGCTGAAATCAGTGCTTGAAGCTGTTTGGATCAGATCACTTTGAGATTTTTATTAATGAAAAGTGCATTATAAATGGAATTCATTATTATTATTATTAGATCACATCATAAAGAATGACAAGTGAAACCAACTGGCTCTGTGTCTGATTTCTTTTTGTGGTAATATTTACCATGTTACTTTGTAGATTTTCTTTACACACACCTGCTTGTTTTGTGCAAACACATTCACTGAGTTTATTGAATTATGATGCGGATCATCAGCTTTAATACCCAAGAACTTGATTAAAGCTTTAAAACTTCCAAAACAGTTAAAAATTAACATAAACTGTTAATCCACAAGCCACCGTGTGTGTGTGTGTGTGGGTTTGTTTTTATTCATTATTGGGTCCAAAGCCTGCCAGGACACCCACCTGAGGTGGACTTCCTGTTTTATGGGGACCAAATTGTGGTCACCATGTTTACAAAGACGATTCTGAGGGTTGGAGTTTGTTTCTTATACAAAAAGATATGCTTTTGTTCTGGGTTATGCAGTTATTTGTGATTAGTGTAGATTGTACCATTCATTTATTTTTAATTTAATGTTTGCATGGAAATATTTGGTATGAGAATGTAAGTAATGTGTACACTAGAAACTAGAAATTATGAATATATCATATGAATTAATTCCATAAGGAGTGGTTTGCTTAATCAAAATATTTTTACTGGTGGTTGTAACTACTTAATTAAAGTTGGGCTTTGACATAATAAGGTAACGATTCTTGTTCAAAATCCAGCATAATTATATTTTAGTTAAACGCACTGGTATTTATGTCAATAGCCACCTAAATTATGAACAAACAAAATTAAATTAAGACATAAACTCATGGCTGCTTATCATTGCTACAACCAATCACTTTTTTCATTTTAACAAACTTAATATTTCCCAAATATCCTTTAGTTTCATTGGTCTCATGAGACAGCCACATTATAGTCACACTTTCTTACATCTGCAGCCTTCATACATGTAGACTCCAAGTAGTTGCTAACTTTGATTAAAAAAATTAATTCATGATTTGTTCTTCTTTGTTGCAGTTATTTTTCTGCACCTTTTACAACACAAGGTGGTGGAGAAGGTTTGTGTTTTTGTGTGAATGGGCCTCTCCCAGAGTACATCCTCCTGGTGCAAGTACAGTACATGTTTTTAGTATCAGTCAGACAGCTGAGCTGAGAGCTGTTAAAGTTTCTGGTTAGAAAACGTTCCTAATAAATGTCTTACATCTTTTTTTTTTTATTCATAACATCTGAATCTGAAGTAGTAAATGAAATGTAAAAATTTCAGCGAATGTGTACAAAGTGTTGTTTGTCATTACTCTTTGTTAAAAACCGGTCTCTCTTGTAAATGAGTCCTCGAGCCTCAACGAGACTAACCTGTATAAATAAAGGTTGAATGAATAAATGTTGCTTTCTTTTTCATTAAGTGGGTTCATCAATGGATAGGAAAAAGAAGCGAGATGTTATAAAGATACTGCTTAAGAAACCAAAAATGCCATTGCATACAGGAGGAATCCACATGTACAGTAACTCTAACTCTGAAGAAGCCTCAAGACATCTCAGAACTAGCAGGAGCAAGGAAGGAGTTCCTCTCTTGACTCAGACCCAATTAGTGAAAAAGAATGTTTGTTTCAAATTCCACTCTCCTTGTTTGCTGATGAGGCAACACTGATGTGCCTCTTCAACTCTGGTATTATGCTCACCATAAAATCATTGGTTGTAATTTTTACCTTTAGTTATACATCACAGCTGTAATATTTAGAGAAAGAATAAGAAAAAAAATCACCAGGACCAGTGTTGATCAATGTGTAATGCATCTTGGATCAAAATGTGTGTGCATGACAGAAACGTTGAAGCTACTCACCGTGTACTCTGTGTTTTCAGCAGAGGCCATCAGTGTAACGGAGACAGGAATGGGAGATGAGAGGGAAGGACAGGTAAAAGAAAACAAAGAAATAAAACAGTATGAAAACAGAGGAAAGGAAAATAGGATAAGGACCATTAGGGTTCTGCAGGGAGGTATTAGTAAAAGCACAAGAAAAGAGCTCACATTTTGCTGTGACAATTCAATTCTTCTTAATTTTTTTCTTGCAGTCTTGATGAAGGAATATTATTCACGTTTGTCACAAGAACAGACAGAGTTATTAAATGTCCAACATGACAACAAATTAAACTTGGGATTGCAGTGTGTGGTGTTTGGTATTTTAAAATCATTTCAAATTAGTTTGCATTAAAAAAGTACTGAAGTTGCACTTTGAAAGATATGCTTTGGACAAATCAAAGTAAAATCCTTTAAGTCTGATTTAATTATTATTTTTTTTGATTATCAAATTTTGTTTTTGCATTCCAAAAAGAGCAACGTTGTTGGATGATAAAAACACCAGTTTATATGAGATATTTAGTAGGAATTTGACTCTAATATAAAGGGTACAAATAAATAAAAGTGGGGGGGGGGGATCCCACAGGTGGGATTTTTAGATTTTATTCCTTATACCAAATTGACTTTTTGTTACACAGACAATTTATTTCTACCTTCCTAATGATTTTATAACTAGCCTCCAGCAGCTGATGTCCAAATTAATATTAGAAGGAGTAATCGTTGTCTCAAGAAGCAATTTCTACATTGTTTTGAACCAATTATTTCTTGTTTGACAGTCATATCAGAAACTAATAATGATTAGTGTACAGCTAATATAATCTGGAGTTTATGGATGTGTTATAAAAGAGAATGATGATGAACAAATAAAGTATTACCTGTGATGGTGTATGGGTAATAGTTCCAAGCCTTCTCTGTAACATAGAATATTTTAGGGACCACTGCTCGGGCCCAGCTGGGCAGTTTGCTGAAACACATAAATATCAAATAAATTATTAGTTCACAGGAGAAAAAAAAAGAAAAGCAAGAAGACTGATGAGACAAATAGCTTGTGTGCTACAGTGACAAATTAGACTTTCCTTTAAGTTTATCAACTCTTTTCTTTTGGCCTATCAGCCAGAACAGGCAATGACAAACTCCAGCTGTGTGCAGCCATTTTGGAGGTCTCGCAATGCAGGCTTCATGGTCCCTGGAGAAGCTGATTACACTGATTATTATGACCCACACCCTGCTGGGGAGTTTCACTAAAGCTGATGCTGTGACAGAAACAAAGACGTGCAGAGGGAAATAAGAACGGAACATGCTGAGGACTTGCTATTTCTCAACACAAATGTATTCCAAACAAAGGAAACTCACCAGGCCACATATCTGAAATGTACGTGAAATCTGAGGTGACTGGACATGACTGACTGACAGTTCTTACAAAACAACTATAATCACTAATTGAATCACAAATCATCAATATATTTGGAAGAAAGAATTACGGAAATTATCATTATTGAGTTCCAGTTGAGTTAAATTACAGTTTTGTTGTGTCTTAATTAAGCACATAAGCCTATCATTGTACAGGAATTGAATATTTTGATGGATTTGGGTTTCAAATTTAAGTTGATTTTCATTTTAATCCCACAACATTACTGTTTCATTTTGTTTTATGTGTGAAAGACTATGCTATAAATGAAATAGGATTATCGGAGTCTTTTTGAGGTATAGCGACATGAGACAGATGGTTCCCTTCAGTAAATGTTCAGGGACATATCCAAACACAGCAGACCGGTCACACGTACTCACTCTGATTTATTTACACACAACCTCCCCCCTTCCCACCACACACACACAAGCACACACATACATACACAGACTGCAGTGATAACACAGGAACAGGTGGTTTGTGGGCGAAGAGAGACAGGCTCCACGTCCAACAGCAACTGCTCAAATTATCTACCGCTTATGCTTACCTCATCTTCCTCGCCCCCGTATACAGTGATAAACATAACTGCACAAGGACGCACACTCACACACAGTACTGTCTTCTTCTTTTCTCAGTGTATTGGTGACAGTTCAGATTTCCCAGAGGCACCCTGACATGTCACTTCTGGCCACAAAACTTCTTGTTCTTCTGTCTCTTGGTTTGGTAGCTCGGTTTCTGTCTGTCTTTTGGGAATGAGTGCAACCAGGTGTCTGTCACCGAATGTGTTCATTGTGAACCGTTTCATCCTGTCTGACTGGAATAAGACAAGGAAATGAAATTCTGGAGCACATTTGTGATATTACAGTGACTGATTTAAAAATGAAAACATTTTAAATGCATTGCTTCAGTTTAAACTTTAAGAATTACAAAAGATATGCTATTGTGCTTTAACTTTGTAATATTAAACATAAATTTGTTTTAAAATTCCTGCAATAGCAGCAACAATCTCTTGCACAACTAATAATGTGATTTATGTTTGAGTTACTTCAGTGTAAAAATAATAATAAAGCTTTAAAACTACTTGTCCAAAGGGCACTTGGTTGTCAAACATCATCATGATCAGTGTTGTATTGTCCAACTTTGAAGACGGCAGAATGTGTTTCCGAGATGACATTTAAGAAGTTAATATCGTCTGGACAAATGAGGGATATTTCAGCCAGTGGTGCAGCCAATAAAGCATCTCTTCTGAGTTTATTAATTTATTTAGTGGAAACACAAAAACATCACCTCAAAATGGCATTTTTTCTGGAACTCTTGAAAGACCATGTCTGTAATTTAAAAAACATTGAAAGTGCTAAAAAGATATACAAAATTTTACTTTCATTAAATCCGGCGTCTCAGGGGGGGAAAGCGGTACGCGACCAACACCATTTATGGTGGGGATGGCGTGCTGTTGACCTCAACTCGGGATGTTGTGAGTCGGTGGGCGGAATACTTCGAAGACCTCCTCAATCCTACTGGCACGTCTTCCACTGAGGAAGCGGAGCCTGGGGACTTTGGGTCGGGCTCTCCAATCTCTGGTGCTGAGGTCGCCGAGGTGGTTAAAAAGCTCCGCGGTGGCAAGGCTCCGGGGGTGGATGAGATTCGTCCTGAGTTCCTTAGGGCTCTGGATGTTGTGGGGTTGTGTTGGCTTACGCGACTCTGCAATATCGCGTGGACATCGGGGGCAGTTCCCTTGGATTGGCAGACTGGGGTGGTGGTTCCCCTATTCAAAAAGGGGGACCGTAGGGTGTGTTCCAACTATAGAGGGATCACACTCTTAAGCCTCCCTGGTAAGGTCTATTCAGGGGTTCTGGAGAGGAGGGTCCGTCGGATAGTCGAACCTCGGATTCAGGAGGAGCAGTGTGGTTTTCGTCCTGGTCGTGGAACACTAGACCAGCTCTACACCCTCAACAGGGTCCTGGAGGGTGCGTGGGAGTTTGCCCAACCAGTTTACATGTGCTTTGTAGACTTGGAAAAGGCATTCGACCGCGTCCCTCGGGGGGTTCTGTGGCGGGTACTCCGGGAGTATGGGGTACCAGGCCCTTTGATATGGGCTGTTAGGTCCCTGTACGACCGGTGTCAGAGCTTGGTCCGCATCGCTGGCAGTAAGTCAGGCTCGTTTCCGGTGAGAGTTGGACTCCGCCAAGGTTGCCCTTTGTCACCGATTCTGTTCATAACTTTTATGGACAGAATTTCTAGGCGCAGCCAAGGTGTTGAGAGGATCCGTTTTGGTGGCCTTAGAATCGCTTCTCTGTTTTTTGCAGATGATGTGGTCCTATTGGCTTCATCAGCTCGTGATCTACAGCTTTCGCTGGAGCGGTTTGCAGCTGAATGTGATGCGGCCGGGATGAGGATCAGTTCCTCCAAATCCGAGGCCATGGTCTTGAGCCGGAAAAGGGTAGCGTGCCCTCTCCGGGTCGGGGAGGAGGTCCTTACCCAAGTGGAGGAGTTTAAGTATCTCGGGATCTTGTTCACGAATGAGGGAAAACTGGAGCGTGAGATCGATAGGCGGATAGGTGCAGCGTCCGCAGTGAAGCGGGCGCTGTACCGGTCTGTCGTGGTGAAGAGAGAGCTGAGTCAAAAGGCAAAGCTCTCAATTTACCGATCGATCTACGTTCCCACCCTCATCTATGGTCATGAGCTTTGGGTTGTGACCGAAAGAACGAGATCTCGGATACAAGCGGCTGAAATGAGTTTTCTCCGCAGGGTGTCTGGACTCTCCCTTAGAGATAGGGTGAGAAGCTCAGTCATCCGGGAGGGACTCGGAGTAGAGCCGCTGCTTCTCCACATCGAGAGGAGCCAGTTGAGGTGGCTCGGGCATCTGGTTAGGATGCCTCCTGGACGCCTCCCTGGTGAGGTGTTCCGGGCATGTCCCACCGGGAGGAGACCCAGAGGAAGACCCAGGACACGCTGGAGGGACTATGTTTCTCGGCTGGCCTGGGAACGCCTTGGGATTCCCCCAGAGGAGCTGCTCCAAGTGGCTGGGGAGAGGGAAGTCTGGGCCTCCCTACTTAGGCTGCTACCCCCGCGACCCGACCCCGGATAAGCGGAAGAAAATGGATGGATGGATGGATGGTGTAGTTTTTATGGTCCAGGTGTAGTTTTTATGCTCCATGTGTAGTTTTTATGGTCCAGGTGTAGTTTTTTATGGTTCAGGTGTAGTTTTTGTGGTTCAGGTGTAGTTTTTATGGTCCGGGTGTAGTTTTTATGGTCCAGGTGTCGTTTTTATGGTCCAGGTGTAGTTTTTATGGTCCAGGTGTAGTTTTTATGGTTCAGGTGTAGTTTTTATGGTCCAGGTGTAGTTTTTTTTATGGTCTAGGTGTAGTTTTTTTAACAGTTCAGGTGTAGTTTGTATGGTCCAGGTGTAGTTTTTATGGTTCAGGTGTAGTTTTTATGGTCCAGGTGTAGGTTTCTTTTTATAGTCCAGGTGTAAATTTTATGGTC
>JBBPBX010026711.1:0-12593 GCA_038048925.1 Garcialebias charrua | reverse complement strand
CATAACAATTTGCCGATTTATAGTACATAGTGTATACATATGTATATATATATATATATTATTTATTTATATATACATTTGTATATATTTATTTATAGTTTTTTAGGTTTGTTAGTGCCAAAAAAAATTTATGTGTCTATGTAAAGTGAGTATGTAGCTGTGTATATGTAAGGTGATGTGCTAAGTGATATCTTAAGCACATATGTTAAGGGATGTGTTAAGTGAATATAAGGGGATATGCAAGATGATATGTTAAGTGATATGTTAGGTGATATGTTACTTAACATATATGCACCTAACATATCACTTAACATATCACTTTAACACATCACCTTACATATACACAGCATGCTACATACACACAACACACAAACATATTTTTGTTGTGCACAGGTGACCCCGAGTATACCGAAAAGGCAAAAGTGGGTAAAAGATGTATGTATGTTTGTATGTACTGTATGTATGTATGTACAGTATGTATGTATGTATGTATGTACAGTATGTATGTATGTATGTATGTATGGATGGATGGATGTATTTACTGTATGTATGTATGTATGTTATATGGATGGATGGATGTTTGGATGGTTGGTTGGATGGATGGATGGTTGGTTGGATGGATGATGGTTGGTTGGATGGATGGATGGATGGATGGAGTCACAGTTTGTAGCAGGTCGCTTTCGTAAATGAGCCCTCGAGACTCAATAAGATTTACCTGACTAAATAAGATTTACCTGACTAAATACAGCCTTTCAATGCCAGCTGATTTGTACTGGATCGTTTGATTTATGATCTGCAATGTTTTTATGTTTTTCGTGTTGTACTTCATTGTATGTGTTGCCTGTTGCGTGTTTGTTTGTCCAGCACTTTGGTGTGGACTTGTTCCTGTTTAAAGTGCTTTATAAATAAAATGGTATGGTATGTATGGTATAGGTTGAATGAATGGATGGATGATGAACTGAACATGCATTCTGAAAACTGACCACAAGGGGCCAGTATTATACCATTTATTAAACTTTTTTTCAAGCCTTTTTGTACTGATTCTTGAAAGGGAGCAGTGATCTCACATCTTAAGCCTTTTAAATGAAGATCAAATGTTTTAGAAATCTGAGGAATCCTAACTTTGTTCTATAACGTCATGGATCAAAACAGACCGCAGCGAAGGACCACCTGAAGGCTGTTTCTGTTCAGGCGTCATGCCCTCACGTGTCTTTGACTTTAATTTGTGTCAGGAGACTTCGATAAGGGAAAGCAGCTCAAAACACAAAGCAGATTTCTTCACGAGGAAAGACTTTGAACTCTGACTGCGATTCCTGCGCAGCCTCAAGCCAAGGTCGGCTGTCGGCCTCGTATCTCCCGTTTCTGTTTTGTCTGATCCCCCACCAGAGTTTTCCTGTCTCTGAGCTGAAGGCCGGCGATGACGGCGTCAGAATGGAAAGGGAACAAGGACCAAAAAAGGTCCTGGAATATGTGGCTGTTTCTGGTGACCGATGACAGAGAGAGACGTTCGCACTAAAACCCAACAGAAACAAACAGCCAGGTTTAAGACGAGGCCTAAAAGCAGAGCAAGTTTTTCCATTTCGATACGGACTGTTTGTTTTATTGCTCAGGCATTTGGCTGTGACTTAAAAGTGTTTGACAGTTCTGGAAATGTTCTTTTTCCGACCAAAGGTTTGAAGTGAAACGTGACCCTGAAGGCTGAGAGCAGCACGTTTGATCTCATTGTTAGATCAATCCATACAAGAATCAATGAGCCCAACCAGAAGGCCTCACGTTGGTCACGTTGGTAAAACGAGGCCTTTTGGGCTCCTCAGTTCTTCCTTCATCTTCTACAGGTCATCACCTTCTTATCCAGGTACAGTATTTTCTGGACTATAGGTCGCACCTTTCTATAAGTCGCTTTGTCCAATTATTGTCAATAAATTGGAAAAATCCATAAACCGGTCGCACCTTTATATAAGTCGCATCTATTATGCGTCACCGCTACACAATGCGTCAGCGCGTCATTTGCCCTGCTGAAAATGACGACCACAGAAGCATGCACGGAAGGACTTTTCACAAGATTAACACGGTAAAAACAATTATTTGTCTGCTGAAAATTATAGCAAACATGTGTCTTAGCTTAACCGTTCCTTAATAAATTCACGTAATGGTCAAATCTGCTGGATTTAAATTTTTTCGCTTTGAAAAAGTACAAGGAAAAACAACGAAGCTAACCGCGACACATTTACGTCTATAAAACATCGAATTTTATCTCAAATAACTCCAACAGCTAACAGTTTGTAAATGTACATCTAGTGATTACTTTCTGTAAGTTTGAAAAAAAATCTGCTGTGTGGTTTATGAGCTATTTGCTCAAACGTACAAGGAAAAATCAACGAAGCTAACCGCGACACATTTACGTCTATAAAACATCAAATTTTATCTCAAACATCTCATAAAGCTAATCAGTTGTAAATATCCATCTAGTGATTACGTTCTGTAAGTTTGATCAAAATCTGTCCTGTGGTTCTTGACCTATTTTGCTAACAAACACTGAGCTAACAGCGAAGTAGCTAGTTCATACCTCCAGAGCAGGAGGACGGGCTGCGACAGAGTGAATCCGACCAGAGGAGGCTCTCGTCGGACACATGAGGTGGGAACGGTTGGTGTACCCTAGCGGACAAAGGTGGTACTGCACCCCCATAGCGGCCAAAAGTGGTACTGCACCATTTTTGCCAAACTGGAAAAACGGTCATATCTGAGCCAAAAATTGGTCTAAAAATATGGGAAAAAATCCATAAACAAGTCTCACCTCTCTATAAGTTGCAGGGCATGCAAATTAGGCAAAAAGGTGCGACTTATAGTCCAGAAAATACAGTAATTTATTTTATTTCATAGCGGTGTACTCCATAAAACTCTGCTCTTTTCACGACTTCGGAAATTGTTTTTCAGTCTTACCCTGCAGTGCAGGGTTCAAATAAACAGACCCAGAGAACACAACAGATTTGTGTTAATCAGCATCGAAACATGAAACTGCAGGTACATTTTTTTGAGGAGTTTGTTGGTTTATTCATTGAGGTTGATTTCAAAAAATGCCAGTTTTCTGACATTTTATTTTGAAAGTCACCAACCCTTGAAAGAGAGGGAGCAGTTTGTGAAGGTCATATGTTGGAAAAACAAGGTTCCCCCCATTTCACATTTAAAACTCAGTTTTCAGTTTGTTGTCATGTTCTCCATGTTTTTGTTCTTATTTCTCCTCTTAGGGTCAATTCTTCCTACGTTGTTCCTCTTCATCCGGTTGAGTACCGTATTTTCCGTCCGAAAAATCGCTCCGCCCGATAAGGCGCTTTGTCCAATTATGTCCAATAAATTGGAAAAATCCATAAACGTGTCGCACCTTTGTATACGTCGCATCTATTATGCGTCACCGCTGACGCGTCGCCTATGTTACGTGTCACCGCCCTGCTGCATCTGGCGGCCACAGGAGCGTGCACGGAAAAACTTTACAAGATTAACACGGTAAAAACAATTATTTGTTTGCTGAAAATTATAGCAAAGATGTGTCTTAGCTTAACCTTTCCTTAATAAATTCACGAAATGGTCAAATCAGCTGGATTAAAAAAGTAGTTTCGCCATGTGCACGCGCAGCGAGCGGATACGCTTCATTTCTTTAAAATTTAGCAAAATAAACACTTAAAAAATATATTTGTTAGCTGACATTATAGCAAAAGTGTTCCTGAGCTTAACCGTTCCTTAATAAATTCACGTAATGGTCAAATCTGCTGGATTTAAATTGTTTCGCTTTGACGTCTTCCAAACGGTCGCGAAAATAAATTATAAATAAATCGAATTTTAGCTCAAACATCTCCTACAGCTAACAGGTTGTAAATATCCATCCAGTGATTACTTTCTGTAAGTTTCATCAAAATCTGTTGTGTGGTTCTTGAGCTATTTTGCTAACAAACACTAGTTTTTAAAAAGCCAACACAAAATAGCATCAACATGGACAAGAAATGGAAACATCTTTATCAAAACACATGAAGGAGCTAACCCTAAAATGATAAAAGAACTGAAGGATCTAGATGAGTTCAAGGGAGGACAAATTACAAATCAATGAAACAACTGAAATGAACAAATACATTAAAACATGACAACATACGAAGACTCAGAACCTAAAATATATAATGTTAATGATGTTATTGATGCTAACTTTTTTCCAGTAATAAAAGATAGCGAATACTACAATGAAGAGCAATTTAATGACATCAATATAACAAATGGAGTTCTCTCTATTATTCACTTTAACAGCAGAAGTATAAATGCAAATATATCCAAAATAACAGATTACTTAAAACAGTTAAACAGAACTTTTACAATAATAGCACTGTCAGAGACATGGCTCAATGATGATAACACAAGTAATATTCACATCGAAGGGTATGAATTATTTCACATGAACAGAAATAATAAAAGAGGTGGTGGTGTCGCTCTATATGTAATGAATGAAATAAAATGTAAATTAAATAATGAAATGTCAATAATAGTTGATAATATTATGGAAATGATAACAATAGAAATAATAAACAAAAATGATAAAAACATAATAATAAGTTGTGTATATAGATCACCAGGATCAAATATAGAAATATTCACTGATAAAATCTTGGAGCTATTGGAGAAGAGTTTTAATAAAAAAGTTTTTTTGTGTGGAGACTTTAACATTGATATGGGAAATAAAACAGATTCAAATAACATCAGTACATTTATAAATTCAATGTACAGTTTAAATATGTATCCGTTGATATCCAAGCCAACAAGAATTACAACTCATAGTGCCACAATAATTGATAATATTTTCACAAATATAACAAACGGAGAGGTGATAGGTGGTATTTTAACGACCGACTTAAGTGATCATTTACCAGTTTTCACAATCTATAAAAATGATCAAAATGTCACAAAAGCAGTTAAAACAAAGAAAAAGATCATAAACACATCAAAAAAAGTTTTGGAAAAATTAAAAGAGGATCTAGATAAACAAGACTGGAATGAAGTGTATGTTGACGATGTGAACAGATCATATGATGAGTTTATGAATATCTTGGAAACTCTGTATGAAAAAAATTGTGTACAAACAAATTATACAAAGAGAAATATCGTTGACCAACCATGGATGACAAAAGGGTTGAGAAATGCTTGTAAAAAAAAGAATTATTTGTATTCATGTTTCTTGAAATTGCGAAGTCAGAACGCTGAAGAAAAATATAAAAAGTATAAAAATAAATTAGTAGGGATTATAAGGAAACATAAGAAAGAATATTATAGTAAATTATTAGATAAAAGTAATGGTGATATGAAAGCAACATGGCGAGTAATGAATAGTGTTATGAAGAATCATAAAGCAAAAACTAGTATTTCAAAATATTTTGTAACAGAAAAAGATGAAGTTTATGATGAAAATGAAATTGTCAATGGATTTAATCAATATTTTGTGAATGTTGGATCAAGCCTTGCAGCTAAAATACCAAAAGTAAATAATAATGTGAGCCATTCAATTACAGGCTGTGCAAACAGTATTTTTCTAAATGGAACTAACAAAGAGGAAATAATGAAGGTAGTAAAAAATCTTACAGACAAGAGATCAAAGGACTGGGTGGACATGGATATGATGTTTGTAAAGGATATAATGAGCTATGTTATTGAGCCGTTTACATATATATGTAACTTATCATTTTCAACAGGAATATTTCCAGATAATATGAAAGTAGCTAAGGTAGTTCCTCTTTTTAAAAATGGTGATAAATGTGTGTTCAACAATTACAGACCTATATCCTTGTTACCACAGTTTTCTAAAATTCTTGAAAAACTATTTGTGAACAGACTAGATCAATTTATAGACAAACAAAATATTCTAAGCAACAGTCAATATGGGTTCAGAGCTAAAAACTCTACATCAATGGCTCTCATGGAATTAATGGAACAAATAACAACTGCTGTCGATCAAAAACAATATTGTGTCAGTATTTTTGTTGATTTAAAAAAAGCATTCGATACTATTGATCACACCATTCTCCTAGAAAAACTGAACAAATATGGTATTAGAGGACCAGCATTACAGTGGGTATCTAGCTACTTAAAAGATAGGAAACAATTTGTACAAATAAATGATGTAAGATCTGACCTCTGTAATATCACATGTGGAGTTCCCCAGGGCTCTGTGCTTGGACCAAAGCTATTTATTTTATATGTGAATGACTTGGTAAATGTGTCAGGACTCCTTAAATGTATACTTTTTGCTGATGATACCACATTTTTCTGTTTAGGTGAAGATATAGAACAAATGTTGGAATTGATAAAGACAGAATTTACCAAAATACAAACTTGGTTTAAAATCAATAAATTATCATTAAATCTAGAAAAAACTAATTACATGATATTCAGTAATAAAAAGAAAACTGTTGACGTTCCACTCAAAATTGAGGGTGTTGAGATTTGCAGAGTGAGTGAGGTGAAGTTTTTGGGTGTTATTATTGATGACAAACTGACATGGAAACAACACATAAATTCTGTAAGAATAAAAATAGCTAAATCGATTGCAGTACTGTACAAGGTCAGAGACCTATTGAATGATAAAGCTCTGTATTTGTTGTATAACACAATCATTGTTCCACACTTAATCTATTGTATTGATGTTTGGGGGAAAGCGTGTAAAACAATCACAAAGCCTATTTTTGTATTACAGAAAAGAGCTGTAAGAATTATCACTAGAAAACATTACTGTCATCCATCCAGTACATTATTTTATCAACTGAAATTATTGAAATTCCATGATTTGGTTGATTATAATATTTTATCAATTATGTATAGGGCTCAAAATAACGATTTACCTTTAAATATCCAAATGAATTTTGTTAAAAGACAAAGTTGTTATAATCTTAAGGGGACAGAGATGTTTGTAAAACCACAATTCAGAACTAGCTTGAAGGGACGTTCTACCTCAATCCAGGGAATTAGATTATGGAATGGCTTGGAGAATGTAGTTAAAAATGCCAAGTCACTGTTTACATTTAAGAAAATGATCAAAAGGAATTTGTTGAAAAAATATATATGAATTAGCATAATGTGTATTGTATCAATTATTAGTTATGTATTAGTATTAGAAAATTAGAAAGAGTTAGTCATTTTGTACTGCTGGTGAAAGATTATTATTGTTTAATCTGATTGTTTGAAAAAAGGGGCAGATATAATAAGATTTATTCTTCTTTCTGCTACCTTTCATTTTTTTACATTGTGTACGTATCATTAATGGGATTGTCTTGTATTGTATTTCTTTTGTAAAAAAATGAACAAATTTAATTTAATAATAAACATAGTTCAGACCTCCCTCCAGAGTTCAGGAGGCCGGGCTGCGACAGAGTGAGTCCGAGCAGAGGAGGCTTTTTTCCGACACTTGAGCTGGGAACGGTCGGTGGACCCTAGCGGCCGAAAGTGGTACTGCTCCATTTCTTTCGTCAGAAGGAATGGAAACTGTCATATCTCAGTCAAAAATTGGTCTAAAAATATGGGAAAAAATCCACGAATATGTCGCTTCGCCCCATAGGCTGAGTTATAGTCGCGCTTTGGTCCGCAAGCTGGAGCGCGCGCCGTGCGCGCGCAGAGCGCGGCGCGCGGCGCTGCGTTCATAGTTTCGCCACGTTGTTTATAGTTGATGCACGGCGGAGCATGGCAAAGTGCTGTTCTTTGAAAGCCCAGTCCACGGCGTCAACGGCAAAAGTCAACGGTGTGGCGCGCGGCGCCGCGCGCACTAGGCTTGCGGAGTTTCAAAAATTCGGAGGTGCGCGACACGCGCCAAGACGTCGCGCGGGGCCAACGCGCAGGGGGCGGGGACTGCGATATTGCGTCACTTCTGGCGCGCGCCCCTCGCGCACGGCGCGACGCGTCAAGTATAAATCAAGTTTCAAGGCTCGGATATAGTCGCGCTTTGGTCCGCAAGCTGGAGCGCACGTGCTGCGCGCGCACTGTGCATGCGTTTATGGTGTGGCACGGCAGCGCTTGGCAAAGTGCTGTTCTTTTACTGACCAGCAGGTGGCAGTACCCTCTAGCCTGGTTTAAACCAGACCCTTGTCCTTCACTTCGCTTTGTGCAGTGAAGGGAAATGAGAATTGAGCGGAGCTGTGCAGGAAGGCGAGGGCCAGGCTAAGTACCCTCTAAAACCTGTGCATATGTTGCAAGAAAGGGTGTAGAAGAAGAAATCTACCGTAGAAGAAGAACTGTTTGAAATCACACAACAAAAAGAAATAGCTTTCCGCTCGCGTGCTGAACTGTTGTCTTTATTTGCGGCTTTAATGCATGGAGTCAGCGGAGGAGAAAGCGATCACGTGACTTTTGGCGAAAAAACAAAAGAAAAGTCCGACTCCAGATCAGGAATGAAGGAGAATTTAATACATTTTGTGTCACAAAACATTCCTCCATGCCTCGCGACGCCGTTTCCACGACCACAGCGGCGCAGACAGCTGCAGAATCTGGCGTGAAGGCTGTCGGTGAGGTCCACACCCACCTGTCAATCAATTTGGCGCGCGCGCTAGGCTTGCGGAGCTTCAAAATCTGGGAGGTGCACGACCACGCGCGAAACCAACGCGCTGGCCAAAGCGCGGGGGCGGGGACTTCGCGATTGCGTCACTTTGGCCGCGCGCCCTATGCGACGCGTCAACTATATCCTAGGCTTCTTTTATACTTGACGCGACGCGCAGCGCGCGAGGGTGCGCGCTCCAAAAGTGACGCAATTTCACAGTCCCCGCCCCTGCGCGTTGGCCCCGCGCAGGGGATTAGCGCGTGCCGTGCACCTCTGAATTTTTGAAACTCCGCAAGCCCTGCGCGCGCGCGGTGGGCGCTACGATTTGATTGACCGACAGCCTTCACCCTCTTCACGCCGGAGCCTGCAGCTGTTTGCGCCGCTGTGGTCGTGGAGACGGAGTCGCGACGCATGGAGGAATGTTTTGTGACACAAAATGTATTAAATTATCCTTCATTCCTGATCTGGAGTCGGACTTTTCTTTTGTTTTTTCGCCAAAAGTCACGTGATCGCTTTCTCCTCCGCTGACTCCATGCATTAAAACCGCAAATAAAGACAACAGTTCAGCACGCGAGCAGAAAGCTATTTGTTTTTGTTGTGTGACGTCAAACAGTTCTTCTTCTACGGTAGATTTCTTCTTCTACACCTTTCTTGCAACATATGCACAGGTTTTAGAGGGTACTGCCTCCTGCTGGTCCGTAAAAGAACAGCACTTTGCCATGCGCCGCCGTGGGACAACTATAAACACAGAGGCGACACTATAAACGCATTTCGCCGCGCGGCACAAGTGCACGCGCAGCGCGCGCGCTCCAGCCTGCGGACCAAAGCGAAAGTATAACTCAGACTTAAGTCAGAGTCAGAGTCAGAGAGTCTTTATTGTCATTTGCACCGCATGTGGTACATGTGATGAAAACGAGATTATGTACGCGGGGTCCCAGTTACATCCAACAATAAATGCAAGAGAAAAATAGTAATAACATCTATCATTTGGGCAGCACAGTGGCACAACTGGTAGAGCTGCTGCCTCTCAGCGAGAAGGTTGCCGGTTCAAATCCCGGTCCGGGGCCTTTCTGGGTGGAGTTTGCATGTTCTCCCCGTGCATGCGTGGGTTTCCTCCGGGTACTCCGGTTTCCTCCCACAGACCAAAAAACATGCTTGTTAGGCTGATTGGTGACTCTAAATTGACCCTAGGTGTGAGTGTGAGAGTGGATGGTTGTTTGGTGTGAGTGAGACAGGTCCCTCTTGTAAATGAGTCCCCGTGACTCAACGAGGCTAGCCTGTATAAATAAAGGTTGAATGAATGAATGAAAAGAATTAACTAAGAAAAACATCAACTAGTAATACACTAAGCCCTAATATAGTGGAAAAACATCATTATAAACAGCAGCACGAACATGAGTCTGTATGAGCAGATGGTCACAGATGAACACAGCAACAAGAAAACAGATCAGCATCAGCATGATGTGATATTTTGCAGTGATTATTCTTATTATTTATTTATTCATGAGTCTAACAGCCTCAGGGTAGAAGCTGTTCCTCAGTCTAGTGGTTCTACATTTGATGCTCCTCAACCTCCGTCCTGAGGGGAGTGGGGCAAAGAGTGAGTGTGCTGGGTGAGTGAGGTCTTTCATGATGCAGGTGGCTCTTTTCCTGCATCTGGAGGTGTAAATGTCTGTGATGGTGGGGAGACTGACTCCAACAGACTTCTGTGCAGCCTTCACCACTCTCTGTAGAGCTTTCCTCTCTGCAACTGTGCAGCCTCCATGCCACACATTGATAATGAAATTAGTAAAATAACTGCGACTTATAGGCTGTAAAATATGGTAACCAGGTAACCAGGTGAGTTTGTTCCTCAAGCAAAACACAATAACGATTAATTAAAAACGACTCTTTTGTTCATGAATGACAGCCGGACGGGTCATCGGATCAGAACCTCGTCTGCAGGAACGAGGAGGTTTCTTCAGCTGCGGTGAAGCTGAGCTGAAAGGCGAAGATCTTGTTGTGGTCCGATGCTCCATCATAACTACGGTGGCCCCAAGGTGTAAATGAACAACATAAAAAAAAAACGGAATTACATTTGGAAAAACACAACAAAAACACAACAACATTTGAAAAAACGAAATTACATTTGAAAAAAAACGTCATTCTGTTTTTTCAAATGTAATTCTGTTTTTTTTTTTTTCTAATGGGATTCGGGCCACTTCCGCTTTGGCTTAATGTAATTCCGTTTTTTCAAATGTAATTTCGTTTTTTTAATGTTGTTCATTTACACATTGGGGCCACCATATGACCAAAAGAACAATCTCCTGAAACAAAGCCCCTCTGGGAGTCTGGGCTCAGCCTTGAAGAGCTGAGAGGAGGTGGGAGGAGAGTCGCTGCTCCTCTGCGTTGGCAGGAGTCAGATGAGGTGGTGTGATAATCTGATTGCGTCTCCTGTGGCTGAGGGTCAGAGAGCTCTGAGGTCATCTGTGCATCGCTGCAGTCGTCCTCCACTCAGTTCTGACTAGTCTCTGAGTTCCTGCTGCCAAAGAAACGTCCCCACAGCATGATGCTGCCACCACCGTGCTTCACAGTAAGAATACTGTGTACATCAACTTATATGCTGCTGTGCCACTCTTTGCAAATGTCAACGCTAGAAAACTTCAGTTTATTTTATAGATTTACGTTTTTATACTTTTCATACTACTGTACTATGCAAAAACTCAGGACAGTATTACACTTTTATTATTTCATTTTATGCTTATGTTCATTGGGTGTTTGGTGTTTCAGTGTTGGTGTAAATTTTCATACTTTTATACTATTATGAAAAAACTCAGGACAGTATTACACTTTTTTACTATTTTATGCTTATGTTTATTAAATGTTTTAGTGTTTAGTGTTTAGATGGTTACTGTTGCACCGAGGGACTGAGAGAAACGCAATTTCGGTCCTGTGTATGTCCTGTACATATTGCAGTTCTGACAATAAAGTTGACTTTGACTTTGAATTGTTTTGGTCAGGATACAAACGATGCTGGTTTCCTCCAGACATTACAGCACTCAGCTCAAAGAGTTCAATGTTTGATGTTATTGACCAGAGAGGTTATTTATTTATCTGAGAGTCCTTCAGGTGTCATTTGTGCCTTTTACATGGGAGTGGTTTCTACTGGGTCACTACCAAACAGGCCTGATTGGTAGAGCGCTGCAGAAACGGTTGACCTTCTGGAAGGTTCTCCTTTCTCTGCACACCTAGAACTGTCAGAGTCACCATCGCGTTCCCACAGCTCAAGCTCTTGGAAGAGTCCCGGTGGGTCCAAACTTCTTCTGTTCATGATGTTGCTGCTGTGTTCATAAAGACCTTCAGTGCTGAAGACTTTTTAAAAAACCTTTCCACAGGTCAGTCTCCTCTGTGGTGGTCTGCAGACCGTTAGCTGGACTTCATGGTTTGTGCTGACATGAACCACAGACACTGGGAGGCTGCTCTGTGGGCTGGCTCACCTTCGTCCACATCGTCTGATTCAAATTCATCTCAGTTCAACACAGAACTGAAATGGAGGTTCTAAGCTGGTCACGATGTCCAGCCCAGTGAGACAAAACCCCGACTCCAAGTCTTCTTAGCTCCCCACCATCACACTCCTGAGCTGAGATTCAAGCTTCAGATCATCTGAGCCTCAAATCCTCAAACTCTTTGTTGTGGTGAGCGACAAGCTGCAGGTTTAATCATTTAACTGTAGTTCTGATGAGCAAAAAGATGAATGATAGATACAAGGCTTGGGTTTTTACGTTGGAGGGGTTCAGACCGGCTGTTTCACAACACCCGACTCTGTGTCCGTCGTTTTACGACCACCCTGTGACTCATTGTTTTATTTGGTTTTCCTGTTAAACCAAGTTGACTTTTTTATGACTCATATCTGCAGGGATCTCAAAACTGTTAGTGTTAGTGACAAGAAGATGTAAATGTGGAGGACGGAGCAGCAAACACACGTCCAGATGACGAAACCGTGCGAACAATGACTTCTGTGTGGTTTGCTGCTCTGCAACTTAAAAACAGGAATCGGCGT
>JBBPBX010026710.1:0-37890 GCA_038048925.1 Garcialebias charrua | reverse complement strand
TTGCCCAACCAGTTTACATGTGCTTTGTGGACTTGGAGAAGGCATTCGACCGCGTCCCTCGGGGGGTTCTGTGGGGGGTACTCCGGGAGTATGGGGTACCAGGCCCTTTGATATGGGCTGTTAGGTCCCTGTACGACCGGTGTCAGAGCTTGGTCCGCATTGCCGGCAGTAAGTCAGGCTCGTTTCCAGTGAGAGTTGGACTCCGCCAAGGTTGCCCTTTGTCACCGATTCTGTTCATAACTTTTATGGACAGAATTTCTAGGCACAGCCAAGGTGTTGAGAGGATCCGTTTTGGTGGCCTTAGAATCACTTCTCTGTTTTTTGCAGATGATGTGGTCCTATTGGCTTCATCAGGTCGTGATCTACAGCTTTCACTGGAGCGGTTTGCAGCCGAGTGTGATGCGGCCGGGATGAGGATCAGTTCCTCCAAATCCGAGGCCATGGTCTTGAGCCGGAAAAGGGTAGAGTGCCCTCTCCGGGTCGGGGAGGAGGTCCTGCCCCAAGTGGAGGAGTTTAAGTATCTCGGGGTCTTGTTCACGAATGAGGGAAAACTGGAGCGTGAGATCGATAGGCGGATAGGTGCAGCGTCCGCAGTGAAGCGGGCGCTGTACCGGTCTGTCGTGGTGAAGAGAGAGCTGAGTCGAAAGGCAAAGCTCTCAATTTACCGATCGATCTACGTTCCCACCCTCATCTATGGTCATGAGCTTTGGGTTGTGACCGAAAGAACGAGATCTCGGATACAAGCGGCTGAAATGAGTTTTCTCCGCAGGGTGTCTGGACTCTCCCTTAGAGATAGGGTGAGAAGCTCAGTCATCCGGGAGGGACTCGGAGTAGAGCCGCTGCTTCTCCACATCGAGAGGAGCCAGTTGAGGTGGCTCGGGCATCTGGTTAGGATGCCTCCTGGACGCCTCCCTGGTGAGGTGTTCCGGGCATGTCCCACCGGGAGGAGACCCAGAGGAAGACCCAGGACACGCTGGAGGGACTATGTTTCTCGGCTGGCCTGGGAACGCCTTGGGATTCCCCCGGAGGAAGCTGCTCCAAGTGGCTGGGGAGAGGGAAGTCTGGGCCTCCTTACTTAGGCTGCTACCCCCGCGACCTGACCCGGATAAGCGGAAGAAATGGATGGATGGATGGATGGTTAAAAAATACAATTTCTTTATTTTTTTCCTTCTTTACAAAAATCTGGTCTTTCATTTTGTTTTAAATTGTAAAAAATAGCAATAAATGTTAAAAATTATTAGACATAGCTACTGGCCACAAAAGCCCCCTCCAACAAATCTAAAGTGGTCCACGGGCCACCACTTGATAATCAGTTGTAGCAGGTTGTTGTGGCTCTGGACACATTAAATTTAGTGAACGAAGGTGCAAAAATGGCTCTTTTGATCGTAAAGGTTGCAGACCCCTGGTCTGGAGCAGTTTAAATTTACAGCAGAATGTCAAACTACAGTCAAACTCATTTTAAAGAATAATGGAAAATATGCTTGCAGATCCTCTGAACATTAGACTAAAGTGATTTCCTGTAAGACAAAGGTAAAGCTGGCTAATGAAGTAAAATACGATGCCATCTTTTATTCTATAAAAAAAAATTATTTATGCATTTCCTTTTTTCTCCTCAGAAGCTTCAGTGTGTCTGCACCGCCTGCACAGCACTGCAGAGCATCTTGTAGTAGTAGCCTGCTATAGATAATACCCTCAGTCTCATTCAATATTGGGCAGATGTAAAATGCACCCACAGCCCCCTGCACCATGCCAGCTTCACACTATTACACCCAGACACAAAGTCCCCCAACACCATGAGGTGATATCACTGCACACAGGTCACAGAGCCGACATTGAACCCATCATGCACTGCAGGCAACGCCCTCGTCTTCTTGCACTGAGTGTTTGAGGGAGTGCCTTTGTCTGTGTGTGAGGGAGATTGTAGCATATGGAGGAGGAGCAGACCGGCTGATGACTAAAGCTAGCTCTTGTTTGTACTGCAGTCCTTCCTGCTGACCTGTCATCCACCGGTGTCTCAGCAGACAGAAAAGACAGAAAAACCACAGCCAGCTTTCAAAAAAGTTTAGGCACATAAACCCGAAGTGTACCAACAAAACACACAAACAACCCGTCCTGTTGTGGTGGAATAAAAGCTTAAAGACTTTCTGGAATGCAAACAACATAAATAATTTTGTTTTCTTCCATTATAATTTGATACTATTCAAGTATGTTACTTTTGTCTTTAGGCACCATTTTGAATGGGGTCCAGGGTTGGCTTTTTTAGTCTTATTTATTTATCCGTGTCTCAAGTGTAAATAAATAAAAACAGTGGACAAATACACCCATACAAAAATACACACTATTTTTTACTGGTGCACTTTTAGCTTCTATTCTATAACACATGCAGCACCATTTCAATATTGATTATTGCATCTGTTTTGTTCAAGAGCTGCACTACTTTTATCACAAAGGTCTTATATGATAGGACAATAAAACAGCTGCATCATCTTTCCAGCAGACCCCACAGACCTCCTACAACGTTAACTGTACAGTGCAAGTACTAGATATAATAGAAGCATCAGTTTATTCACAGTTTTCTTATCAGGATGGACCCATTGTTATGGAACAAGGAAAATCTCTACTCAGGCTACATGTTCTCTTTGCTTTTTTAACCACATGATCCAATTTTTAAACCACCTGAAGAACAGAAGCTTTTTTATATTACCGGTAGTCTAATTGATAAAGGCTGTGAAACCTTTCAAATCTGAGCCGTTTTAAAAGTTGAACATTTTCTCATATAGGTCAGCTTACGTCCAACAGGTGAATTTTTCTTTGTCAATTCCGAGATTGCTCTAATGCCTAAAGCAGGTAAGATATAGACTGCTCATTAATACTTCCCCAAATCTCCGATTTCTCACAGAACTCTTTCGCCATTAGGACTGCAATGACCTTCGGTGTCGATCCAATTGTATTCCAGCACACGTTTAAATGATCTAAAAACTCAATCCCTCAATATTTTTATCTGATCAGTTTTAAGGTTTCTCAAATTTGATGGTTCACTGCTAATCTTCCAAGTTTTATTGATGTGTTCCTAACTAAATGCAAGTCCTTCCATGATCTCTGAAAAGACAGTTTTTAATCAAATAAATGTAAAATAGTGGTTGATAGCATTGCGTGTTTTTTTAAAGCTCTGTTAACAAGAAGAAAAAAACCTGTTAATTTGCTAGCCCTGTTGTTCATTAATGCTGTTTAAGAGCAACAGCCACCAGACAAGCGCTCGCTCTCAGTGAGCCTCCTAATGTGAGCCTCCTAATGTGAGCATCCACTTTCCAATAGACTGATATGTGATCTGTCAAATGGGAATAGGAGATGGACCTATCCCATAATGCACAACAAGCAGACTGTAAGCCCACCAAGATCGTCTCAAGCATTCATCAGCTACACCCTAACGCACAGTCTAGTCACATGATTACCCTGTTTGACGTACTGTATGTGTATGTTGGTAAAACAAAACTTGTATTTGTGCCAATGTGGGACAGATTGATCAACCAAGGCTTACTAATGAATCTCAAATCAGACTAAAACTAAAAGAGGTGTGGGGGGAGCTTTTAGCAAATAAATGTACAGTATAGGTACGTGCTTGTGTAAATGCATTCAGAGAGCATGCCTGATAGTCATGTGAAAAGTCTTAGTGCTCATTTGCCTCATTTTTTCTCACCAGCTGTTCACAAGGAAGACAGAGGGTCTGCTTTAAAGTGGAAAAGTACACATTTAACAGCGTGTGATCTTCAGCTGATCACTGAGCCGTTTAAAAATGCAACCTGCTGGTGTTTCGTGCAAACCACACAGGCTACTAGAAAGAGCAGAATCTAACTTCATTACAGCCAACACACAGTCACAAAGCGTGTGTGAGTCCATAAGAAGCACCGAGAGTTCAGTGGCAGATGGTCGACCCCCACCCCGTTAAATGACATCATTTATCTTGTCTGGTTTTGGAGAGTGAAACACTTACACACACACAAAAAAAAAAAAAAAAACGTCAAACCTTCAGAAAGGTTCAGAAAGTAGGGCACTGAGCTGCTGGAAGTATTTAGTCAAACCAGTTTAAAGTACAAATAGCTCCAACTACGGTAAATTTTAGCAGCTATTCTAGAAAAAAGTTGCCGGTTGCAAGTCCTGGAGTCAAATGTGAACATGTATTGCTGAAGCACTCCAACTTTGTTAAAAAAAAAAGTAGACACTGTGAAATACTGAGCAACAAAAATAACAGTTTTATCAGCTTGGATTGAGATCAGAAGTTGTTTAGATGCATCCTTCATTTATTACAGTCAGTTCTTTCAATTAGATTTGAGTGAAACCTGAAGTGAATGTTTTGTAACACTTGTAGTAGTGCTGGACAATAATTTGATATCAATATATGTCGCAATATACTTTCATTCAATAACGGTGATATGAATTTTAAACACATTTTCGATATTTCGATAGGATTACAGCGTTTCACTGACACATTTCTTTTTCTGTTTGAGTTGAAGCGGCTGCTTCAGTTTCAACCTGAACAGAAAAAGCTGCGACACAACTACGTAAGTGCGTGGTGACGTAGATGTTACGCAGAGCTCGAGTCCAGGCATTAACGGTAGCAGGCTAAGCTAATCTAATCTCCAACACGCGTTAAGTTTTCACTTCAAAATGAGTGCCTATGACCGTCAGAATATGACTGAACAAGCTTCACAAGCGAAGAGAAAGCAAATGACATAACTGATGAGAGAGGAAAGACTAATTCTGAGGTGTGGAAGTGGTTTGGCTTTCCAAGATCTGATAAACTGCAGGTTTCCATCAGTGTGCAGCAAAATGTGACAGAGTCGTTCCAACTAGCGGTGGGAACACATCTAACTTGCTCCACTCGATAGAATGTGCTAAGAGTGAGAAGATGAAGCACAATAAAGTTTGAGTCAACATGCCTGAAACGACACCCCCAGCTGTATCAAAAGAGAAACACATGCAGCAAACATCTGCGTTAGGTTATCTTGTTTAAAGTTAAAACTATTAATATTGACAAAGTTGAGAGTTTTATGTTTATTTGACGGTGATTTAAACATGTTTTGAAGGCTAAATGCAAATAAAAGGTGAACATTAATATATTTGTACAGTTTGTACAGTTTTTATGAAGCTTTTATATTGTTTATATCGATATCAAATTATTTCGTTATGAGCAAAATTAAGAAATATATTGTGATAAACGTTTTGGCCATATTGTCCAGCCCTAACTTGTAGAATGACTTAGCCAGCAGCAGTGACGTTAACACTGACGACCTAAACATGTCACAGCAAGAGGAAAGGCAGAACTTTTTTTTAAAAAGTGCATTTAGCTCTTTCGGTTTTAACCTCTTGCCAATTTTTTTCATGTAAATATTGCACATCTCTTGGCTTTCGCAGTACGCCTAACTGTGGAGGAAGACTGCTATAATGTGGGACTTCTACAAACCCTCTTGATATACACAATCTATTAGTGCTCGGAGCATGTGCTGGGAATGACTCTCAGCTTTTACCCCACTAAACTAATCAATATGTTGTTACTTTAAGACGTAAACAAGCAAAAACTGAATTAGTGATGAAAGTGTCACCCCTGCAAATCCTACTAAATCTTTTGATTGCTCAGAAATTTGTTTCTCAGCTGAATTCATTCAGAAGTTTTGAGTAGATGATGTTTGAATAGCTCACAATTGAATTGTTCTTAAAATACGTAAAAAAATAAAAATAAAAACCATAAACAACGACCCTTGGCGAAATGCTAGAGTCAAATGTACAAACTATTTTCAAGGCTGTAGGTTTTATTAAATAAAATTTATGCATGTTTACAAACATAACTCGGTAATTAAACTTCCATATTAAAGTTAATAATAATAGGGCCGTGGCTATGGCGCAGGGGTTAAGAGCGCGGCCCATGTTTGAGGCTAGTCCTCGTTGTGGTGTCGCGGGTTCACATCCCGGTCCTGACGACTTTTCCACAATGTCTCCCCCCCTCCCTTCCCGCTTCGCCCTCCATCCTCTACAACAAAATTGGGCCACTAGAGCCGAAAAACGCAAAAAAGAAGAAAAAAGTTAATAATAATAGACTACTTTATATTTAAGATAAATGTATAAAAAATTATTGTGAATATTGTGTTTATACCCAAATTGTGTTGATCCATTAAAATCCAAACTAGCCGTGTTTCCATCAAGGTTTCTAGCTGCGCATTTTGAAGTATCGCAGCAGAAAAGCTTAATGGAAACGGCAAAATCCGTATTTACTTTCTCAAGTTCGCCAAAAAGTTTATACGCTCGCTTGAGGTGGTTTTTGGGATGTTCGAAAATGAGCAGATGCGCACAGCGACAGATGGAAACACATTTGCCGACTCGTGCTGCCGAAGCGAACATTCACGTCACGTGACTGATCAGCTGTTTCCGCTCCGGACAACATGTAACATCGCTAAAACTAGTTTGTATGACAGAATAAATACAACTCGACCGATAGCAACACGTACCTGAAATATTCTCTCCTTTTTGACGAGATGTGTGGCCAGGTTCTGTTTTCAACTGCTACTTCCTGTTTACTGTAGACATGCGCAGTGCCGACGTCTGACGTAATGACGCTGACGTCTGACGTAATGACGCTGTGCGTGGCTTGGTAGATGCGCTTCAAGCCAGCAGATGGAAACACTTCTGCTTCGCATTAATTTGTATTTACATATTTGCGAGATTTCAAAAATTAGCTCAAAAATCGAAATGAAAATGGATGGAAACACAGCTACTGACTAAAGATACTTATTGCTCATGTAGTGATATAGGCCTCTGTCTTGACCTTCAAGTACACCTCTCCACATCTCTCTGAAACTCTAAGTGTTACACCGTCTTGAAGCCCTCAAGGGGACAGATGGACACTTATATATTTTTACAATTATTATGAATTAATGGACACTAATTAATCAGATTGAACTTTCTCTTTAATGTGTGTTAATTCAGAATTGATCTACAGTATATTTTTGTCATTTTTAATGATGATCTGTTACTTGCATGACTGCGACATTCTGCTGGTTTTATTTCTGCAAAAGCAAGCAGGCTCTGTCTCTAAGGCAGAAGTCAGGGTAAGAGCTGTTCTCTGCCTTCTCTTGTTTTGTCTTCAAGCTAGACGCAACAGGACAGGCCATCTGGCCGTTTCGGTAAACAGTTTTCCTGTCTCCGTCAAGAGACTTTCTGCCTATGAGATGAAAATCCATCTCTTATTTTGTTAAAACCAGCCAATGGTTATTAAGAAGGTGGGGAGACCCCACCTCCCCCATATAATGGGCACTTCCTATTTGGAAGTTAGAGTTTTTGGAGGAGAACGAACTGCCAACTGGTTTCTCCCCTTTGGGAAAAGCTGGAGACGCCCCGGTCATGTGTCAACGACCCACGTCCCAGCTGGAGTTACAGTAAAGCTTACTGTAACTCGTCACTCATTTCTGGAAGAATTTGTTTTCTAAAGTTTTATTTTGAAAGTTCAACCAGTGCGATTGGAGTCTGTTTCTGCCGGTGAAAGCGTGCTCCCGCTCGTCTGACCCAGTCATACACGCTCGAAGTCATCTGGACGCTCACTGGACCACACAGTCCGTTAGTGTCCACAAACTTCTCAGTCCTCACCTCGCAAGACGTCTCGTCACCAGGTAAAGAGGCTTTGCTTGTATGCTGCACGTGTTGGAGGCTCAGCCTGATCCGTATGGGAAAGCTTGCCACCCTGGTTGGTTCAAAGTAAACAACTTTGGTTAACTTAGCTCCAGAACTCCTTCCTCCTATTTCTTATTTTTCATAAGCTATTAATATGTTTGTTTTCATCATGGTAAACTTTAAGTAATGTGCCAACAGAAAGGTCCAACTGTCTGTTTGTTTTAATTTGAATTCTTGTCAACGTAGTTATTAAATCAGAGCTAATATCGATACAAATGTTTTAATGTAATTCTTGTGATAGTTTCAATAAAAGGTCTATATTTTTGGTAGACCAATATAAATTGAAGTCTAAGCGTGAAATTACATTTCTTGTCTAATCACAGTAAAAACAACTTAGTATCGGAAAAAGGAAGAACTCGCTCTTTGGTGGCAGTTTGTGCAAGATTAAAGTCTGCTAAACTGCGCATCTACAATAATAGTAAATCAGTAAGTGTTTAAATACCTTACTCTACATTTATTACTATTATTAATCTATTACAATTGGTGGCTCGTCCGAGTTCCTGGAACGTTTATTAAGTTGTTTTGTGTAGCTTGTTGTTACGGTGTTTGTTGGCATTAGTTTACATCCTGGTTTTGGGCTTGTAAGAATAGTTTTGGCTGGTGAGTGTCCGGGAGTTGCTAAAAGTGGCATTGTCTGGATTATTTTCCCGTTAGAATTATTTGTTCATTCACATTTGAACGTATGCTTGGAGCGGGTGCGTGATAAGTGTTTTGTCTGTGCTTGTGAGACGTTTCATCACGTGTCACGAGGCTGCATGCATCTTTCATTGTTGTGACCGCCGAGTCACGATCCTGTTTCATTCTATTACATCTGCGATTTATTGTTGAAGGTCTGTTTCACATATATGCGGCTCCATTAAGTGCCTTTTTCTGTTACAACGTGTTTGCCGAGGTTCGGGAAAACCCACTCCGCTTTGGGCCAGACAGAGGTCAGGTTCCGTTTGACGTAAAGTCCGTTTGTTGTACACAGTTAGAGTGCTGCCTCCCCTGGGGGCGTGAGAGCTAGCGTGGTTGTGTTTGAGCTCATTGACAGTATTTTCTGCGGTGTAAAAAATACGTTTATTTTGTGAAAGAGGAGTCTAGAACTTTGGGTCGAGCTATAAGCTAAACGGTACCGACAAGATGGCTGCTTAAAACGCTGTGATTGGTCCATTGTGTGTCGCGTTCAAGAACGTTGGTTTTCTGTAGACTCTGGTTGTCAGATTCATTTTTGTACACATTTCTATCAGTTTATTTGTGTTGTTTGAGTTCTATGCACGTAATATCGTCGAAGACTGGCTTAACCGCGGTGTTTTGCGGTATTTATGACTGTTTTAGAACGTTAAAAAGTCCGTTCCTCGCTAGAGTTCAAAAGACCGCAGGTCCGTGAACGCACCGCTCGAACGGCACGTCGCCTGTGGGCGGCGTTGGGTTTGGAAGACACAATTTCCCATGAACACTTGGGTTTTGGAACTACAGTTCTGTCTTCGCTGTGATTGGTCGTTTAAGCTGTATGTGTTGACGCATGCGCAGTGGGTGAAGCCCCGCTCCTCGTCAAATTTCACTTGCTGTTTGTCCGAGACGTGCTTCCGTGTTTGTTTGTCCATTACTGTCTTTGAAAAGACTGTTTAATCGCGGTGTTTTTGAGATTTTAGTGGGTGGACGGAGCCGGTTGCTCTGAGAACTGCCGATCGCCATGTGACCAGGTCACGTGACGCCGATTTTGCCGGTTTTATGAGGACCGACCTTATTTCTTTTAAACGCAGTTTAAAATGTTTCACAGTTCAACCGATTTTGCTCACATGATTTCGTTTTTGTGAGCCTGGGTTCTAGAGCTTATCACGTTACGCTTTAGATCTGTCTGATTGATGCTTTTCATCCGTGTTGGATGTCTGTGTGGGCTGAAAGCTACGGCTGCGCTCACTGGTGATAACAGCGCCTCTATAGCGGTCAGATAGAGAAATTACAGTCGCTGTGATAAACTCACTTCCAGCGCTGTGACCCCTGCTGGTTACATTAGAAGACGCAGTCTTCCTGTAATGTGTACATCTTAAATGTTCCTGTTTTAGACGGGAAACATTTTGAGGATATTGTACTCACAGCACACTTTAGTTTGATTTTCACATACAATCAAATGTTGATGGCAGAACAGTTACACAGATTTTAATACAGACGTGTCTGTTTTTGATAAGCCTTGACACTCTTATCATCAATTCTGTGCAGAACTAGATCTCTGTCCCTGTGTTTTTAAACTGCAAGTTTAAAATAACACACATGAGGCTTCTTTTGTCTTGGTTTTCACAAAAAATCTCACAACGACAGCCGTTTTGTTTGGCCTTGTCACAGGTCGACAAGTTACTGGACATCACTGATTTTTATTTCATTTAACATCTTGGATGTTTTCTGAGCAGCTCATACACTTTGCATATTTGCAAGCTGCGATATGAGACCCACTTTATTTGATTTTTCACAGAACATCAGTACAAAGATGGACGTTCAAACAGGTGAACCACCTGAGGAGGCCTCTTGTTCTGTTTATCCTAGATGGATGGATGGGGGCCTTGGGATTCCTGCCCGTGCTCCCCGCATTTTGGGGGAATCTGCCTCTTCGTATGCTAATTACTTAGCTGCTAAGAACGTCCGTCAGGATAAGTGGGAAAATCCCCTGTCATTCTACGACAGGCTAATCTCGGTCTACTCCGGGGGCAAACCTGTTCCTGGATTAGAGGAAAAAGTGGAGTTTAAACGTCTTTTCATTATGAATCTTATGCCTTTTCAAATGAAATGTGTTCATTTCAAGGTTGATTGCAAAAAAGATTCTATGGAAGTGATAAGACAATATGCTGCGTCAGTTTTTGAGGTTGAAATACAACCTAGGATACCATCAGAGGTTTGTACAGGTCAAAAGGTCACATCCCACTCGCAGGAAGTAGAAGAGGTTTCCTCTCCTTCAGAGTGCAACAGGGAACAGGTCCCTCATGATAACAAACAACAGATCAGTTCCAGCTGGACCAGTGACTCAGATCGGTTCACAGGAGGTTCTTCTGCCCCTGCCCCTCAGGTTGAAAACCTTGAGAGGAGCAGAGAACCACACAAGGTAGGTGTTCGCTCTCTAGATGAACCAAGATGGTTCAGATCGAACCAAAAGAGTTCTCACCTAGGTCTCACAGTGGGTGAACTTCGAGAGAAGTTGATGTCTGGGAACCGTGACCCTTTGAAAAGGGTCTGTCCCGACATGTGCCCCCGAGAAGCGGCCCTCCTGCCCCTGCCCCTCGAACTGCACAGTTTGAGACATGCAATGAGTCACACATGCTCCAGATTATGGAAACGGCGCCTCCGCGCGAGGACGTGACTGAGGTTGTGGTTTGTTTGTCAAATGATTTGAATGTTACAGTGGTTGACCAAGCTGAGACAACGTATAACGTTGTCCTTGATGATACCACAAACAACTTTGTTCCACCTGACGAAGCGACGCGCAACACTGCCTTTTGCAACAACTCAGTGCACACAGTTGGCAACAACAACGTCAACACTGACATAAATACTGACGGCAAACAAATTGCTGAAAATCCGCATCCTGAAGGTCATGAGGCAGACAGCCATCATGATGCTGACAGCGACGACGATTACACAGACAGAGTCACACGTACTCAGACACGTGTGGAAAAACCTGAACGGTTTCTGTGTAACTTTATAAAAAGGGGGATAGCTAAGAGAGCTTACCTGCCACTCACATTGGAAGGGGTCCTCGCGCAAGAAGCGCTCCTGGTTAGCGGCTCAGACGTGTCTACCATGTCAGCCGAACTGTTTGAGGAGCTAAGGACCGCCGCTAACGATGTTGACAGGCAAATACCCTTTGTGAAATACACTTATGGTGAGCAACAAGGCCTCGCAAAGACGAGAACAACCCTAATAGCCATGGTTCACATGCAGATTGGCGAGATGTCACTATACCACCCGGTATATGTGTCTGATCTTGACTCACTCCGGGCTCCATTTGTGGTTGGCCAAGATTTTATAAATCGCTTTGAAGCGATTATAAATTATGGCAATCAGACAATGTGGGCCACAGTGAGCAGTCCACTGCCATTCGTGGTACCTTACCAAGGTCAGGACACTGACTGTCTAACAACAGGTACCGCTGAGGTAATAAGGGATTCCCCAACCGAGACCACAAACCCGGTAAGTGATCCTTCATATACAGGTGAGACAGAGGAGACTCAACAGTTGGACCAGACTCTGGCCCATCACGAGGACCTCCTCTGCGAGCTGACACCTTCAGCACTCCCTGACCACTTCCTACCACAGGTAGAAGACGGTGTACAGATCCAAGGATCACACACCGAGGACGCTGTACTGTCCTGTGGGACAGGTAATTCGGCAAACAGCCAAGCGGTCAGTGAAGTCTTGGTTCAAGGACATCTGAGCCCACAAGGTGACAGTCTACAACACTCTGACAGTCACTTGGACTTCATTGTTACTGATTTTGAGGACCCCTCCTCAAACAAAAGGGGGGCAGACTCACACTTCCTACCACAGGTAGAGGACGGTGTAGAGATCCAAGGATCACACACCGAGAACGCTGTGCTGTCCTCTGGGACAGGTAATTCAGTCATCAGCCAAGCTTTCTATGAAACCTTGGTTCAAGAGCATTTGAATCTAGAACTACTCAGAGATGACATAGTTCTTACAGACTCAAAGAGCACCTCTTCATTCATGAAGTGGGAAGACATACATCACAACGACAGAGACACGCCTGCGACGGCGCCGACAGTTGTGACACACCTGCATTACGCAGAAAGAGGTAAACGTACAGAGGTACGTTGGCCGAAACCTATAAGGTTCCTGTACAAGGTTCCCCATAAACTGCGCGAACAGCTTAAACTAAACAATGGCATCCTAACTCGTGCCCATGGACGGACGTCCACACCCGTGTGCTTGGTCCCTCATGACCACAGGGGGGTGATGTTAGGCCATGCCCATGTCAAGGACAAAGATTTCAATAACCCCACAAACGACAAAGATCTCGCAAACTCACAGACTTCATGGGAAAAGAAGGTCGTCCAAGCACAGGATAGTAAATAAACTAAACAGTTTAAACTATTCTAGTTGCGAAAAGAAACCGTTCCAACTAGAACTTAGAAACGCTAAGCATAAAACCCACAACAAAAACTAACCTTAACAACCGTTTAAATCTGCAGGATTTAATTGACATCGGTTATAAAGCTAAGAACTGTTTTTCTTGTGTGTGACGTGGAATCTGACGACCAGAGTGAGTTTGACGTAGTGAAACGTTGTTTTTAGTTGCTTAATTGCTACTTTTGTGTTATTGAAGTTGTTATTGTTTTCTGAACACTCCCAGCCAAAAGAGGTTTTGATTGTTGATTAGTTGAAGACTTAAATGGATTTTAACTATGCCAACATGCTGTTCATTTTGTTAAAGATCTCAATCTTTGAAGAGTCATAGTAGATTAATACTACTTAAGGTACTATAATCTACACTGATCTCCCAATCATTTAGGTAGAACCGATTCGATCGTTTCTATTCTAGATCTATTCATTTTGATGAGTCTCGCCATAGACTTCAAAATTTTTAGGGATTACCAAATCTTGCGTCGTTCGTCTAAAAGACAACAGACATTTAGACCAAACTAGTTTCATTTTTATTTTAGTTTAACCTAAACTAAATAATGAATGGAGGAATAGTTTGAAAGAAGAGGCCTTCGTTACAGAAGCCCTCCACATTTCTATAGGTATAGATCCCTATTTCTGATTTTTACAGCATTGATCCACCCCTTAATTGGTAATTTTAGCTGATCTAATCCATGATAGCTTACATACCAGGTGCATATAGGTAAGGCTTAATGTAGAATCCCAATCATAAGCCCACCTAAAACCACATAATTGCATGACACATTGAACCAGGGTGGCACCGACTGGAAGCCATCCAGCCTGCAACCTTCGATGTGGGGACCTGCTGATCCAACGTTGGTCTTCAACCTTCATCCAAGGCCCGCCTCCTCTGCTTCAATCGAGGGATCCCCTCTACATGCTGATTAAATTCCATTCTTGCTGATGAAATCAATAACCCCCATCGTTGTGGATTTACCGTTGTGGATTATAAGACTTTGTTTTCCAAGGGATCACAGACTCAGTTCTCCATGGGTTAACAGACTATGTTTTCCAAAGGATTAAAAGCTTGCCGCAATGGGATTACCTACGAACAGTATGGAATTTCCAAAAACATTATGGGAGTATAATTTTGAACTTTTTTTGACTTTTTTCCACTTGCTGGATTACATAGAGGTCAGAGACATTCGGTGGTATCCTTTCGTGTTGGAACTCATCCCCAAGGACAGGCGATGACTTCCAAAAAGGGGGACTGTAGTGATATAGGCCTCTGTCTTGACCTTCAAGTACACCTCTCCACATCTCTCTGAAACTCTAAGTGTTACACCGTCTTGAAGCCCTCAAGGGGACAGATGGACACTTATATATTTTTACAATTATTATGAATTAATGGACACTAATTAATCAGATTGAACTTTCTCTTTAATGTGTGTTAATTCAGAATTGATCTACAGTATATTTTTGTCATTTTTAATGATGATCTGTTACTTGCATGACTGCGACATTCTGCTGGTTTTATTTCTGCAAAAGCAAGCAGGCTCTGTCTCTAAGGCAGAAGTCAGGGTAAGAGCTGTTCT
This sequence comes from Garcialebias charrua, assembly GCA_038048925.1. Taxonomy (NCBI): domain Eukaryota; kingdom Metazoa; phylum Chordata; class Actinopteri; order Cyprinodontiformes; family Rivulidae; genus Garcialebias; species Garcialebias charrua. Next base: position 23,485 of record JBBPBX010026710.1, on the reverse strand, counting down.
CTGCCTTCTCTTGTTTTGTCTTCAAGCTAGACGCAACAGGACAGGCCATCTGGCCGTTTCGGTAAACAGTTTTCCTGTCTCCGTCAAGAGACTTTCTGCCTATGAGATGAAAATCCATCTCTTATTTTGTTAAAACCAGCCAATGGTTATTAAGAAGGTGGGGAGACCCCACCTCCCCCATATAATGGGCACTTCCTATTTGGAAGTTAGAGTTTTTGGAGGAGAACGAACTGCCAACTGGTTTCTCCCCTTTGGGAAAAGCTGGAGACGCCCCGGTCATGTGTCAACGACCCACGTCCCAGCTGGAGTTACAGTAAAGCTTACTGTAACTCGTCACTCATTTCTGGAAGAATTTGTTTTCTAAAGTTTTATTTTGAAAGTTCAACCAGTGCGATTGGAGTCTGTTTCTGCCGGTGAAAGCGTGCTCCCGCTCGTCTGACCCAGTCATACACGCTCGAAGTCATCTGGACGCTCACTGGACCACACAGTCCGTTAGTGTCCACAAACTTCTCAGTCCTCACCTCGCAAGACGTCTCGTCACCAGGTAAAGAGGCTTTGCTTGTATGCTGCACGTGTTGGAGGCTCAGCCTGATCCGTATGGGAAAGCTTGCCACCCTGGTTGGTTCAAAGTAAACAACTTTGGTTAACTTAGCTCCAGAACTCCTTCCTCCTATTTCTTATTTTTCATAAGCTATTAATATGTTTGTTTTCATCATGGTAAACTTTAAGTAATGTGCCAACAGAAAGGTCCAACTGTCTGTTTGTTTTAATTTGAATTCTTGTCAACGTAGTTATTAAATCAGAGCTAATATCGATACAAATGTTTTAATGTAATTCTTGTGATAGTTTCAATAAAAGGTCTATATTTTTGGTAGACCAATATAAATTGAAGTCTAAGCGTGAAATTACATTTCTTGTCTAATCACAGTAAAAACAACTTAGTATCGGAAAAAGGAAGAACTCGCTCTTTGGTGGCAGTTTGTGCAAGATTAAAGTCTGCTAAACTGCGCATCTACAATAATAGTAAATCAGTAAGTGTTTAAATACCTTACTCTACATTTATTACTATTATTAATCTATTACACTCAACAACACATGAAAGTAATCATCAACGTTGGTATTTAATGGGGGGTATACAACCAGATTTCATTGTGATGTTATATTTCCAGAAGTATCAAAGCTGTTATTTACCATCTTAATTAAATACTTGTGTCCACATTAACACATACACAGACACACTCAGGCTCGCAGCCAACAGAAACAGAAAGCTTTCAGTTGATTTAAAGCACAAGAGGAGAATCCAGAAGGGCTTCACTTTGAGAGAAAAATCACATTTCCTGCATGGCACCTACCGTAAATTAAACATGACACATGACTAAGTATTAACGTCTTCCACTTTGTGAGAAAAAAAGAAGAAAAAAAAAAAGTTCTTACAACTACTACACACACTTCATACAGGAAAATACATGTTACACACACATTGTTGGAAGATTGACCTTTGTTTTCTCTTGTTTTGCAGCTTCTCTGTGTTTGTGTGAAAGATCACTTCTTTCACATCTCATTCACGGTTACTCAGTTCCTTCCTTGCTGTGGGAAATCTTTGTGCTGGTTGAAGTTTACAGGGAAAAAAAAAAAAAAAGCAAGACTAAAACTAAACATTTTGAGTTTGTTTGCTTTCTCATAATTTACACATCCTGCTTGTCCTGCCTTGTGTGACAACCAATAGTTACCGGCAAGTACCCGGTGTGCTATGTGTTAAAGAATGCACGTGTTTAAAACAGGTTCTACCTTAAATCTCTTGTCTTGCAGGACCTTCTTGATTGCCACTAGCTCCCCAGAGTCGCATAGTTTAGCTTGATAGACGACTCCGAAAGAGCCATTGCCGATGACCTTCGTGTCCGTGTAGCTCACCTCCTGTGGCCGGTCGGGACCTTGGCCTGGTGTGGCCACAACTGTCGTTACCTTGCTGCCATCTTTGTCACCTACAGAGAAAAACCAGATACATGCAAGTCGTTACAAGCATGTAGTGAAGCTCTTACAGAGAGTGGCAGGAGGAGAGAACATGACATATAAAGAATGACCATAACCACTATTTATTTTTTAAATGTTGAATAAAATGCCTTTTTAATTTCCCCACAGTCTGAAGCGTTCTTTGTGACAAAAGGTGCTGTCATATATGCACTCCATCTCCAGTCTTGTCATTTCCTAGAACATAGGTAAACAATAAGCAGAGGAGCACTGTGTTAAAAGTAACCATCTAAATCAGCTAGACCAGACTTTGCACAAACTTTATCCGGACACCTCCTGCTACAAAGTAAGGCTATTTACCTAGATAATTTCATGATTGTGTGTGTACGTAATGCTTGTATCCAGTTTCCTAAATTGCTATCATTCTGACTAATTTCAGTTAATGTTTTAAAACAGGAAAAAACAAATAAATGCACATTCGAGAAAATACTTTATGTTGAGTTGTATTGTACAGCAAGCCTGAAAAATGGCCAGTGAAGATGGTGACTTCACATAAAGACAAATTTTACCTCAATGTTGCCTGAGCAATATGAAGATATTTTAAAGTCAGTGAAACCAGCGGTACACCAATGTCCCCCATCGCTGAGGGATTTGAAGTGAACGTTTGTAGTTTTCAAGTTTTTCTGGACTGGAATTGAACAGAGAATGCAAATAAACCTTAATGTTTTGTGTAAGATATTCGAGTGGGTAGGGATTACATTGTGTATGAGAAAAGAAATACTGGTGTTTTATTTTTCGGACTATAAGGTGCACTTAAAATCCTTGAATTTTTCTCAAAAATCGACAGTGATCCTTATGTATTAATTCTGGTTGTGCTTACTGACCTCAAACCGATTTTATGTGGTACAACTGAACAATGTTGAGTTATTGTGAATGAGTTGAATAAAGTTAGAACTATCTGATGTTTTGTTTTGCTTAATGTGTCGTATAATCTGGTGTGCCTTATGTATGAAAACAGGCCCATTCACTGATATTGCATCTTATAATCCGGTGCGCCTTATAGTCCAAAAAATACGGTAGTTTATTTATTTTTTGCTTGTTTATTTTTTGTTTGTTCGTTTTACTTGTCCCAGGTAGTTCCAAGTGATAGCTCCTGACAAGCAGAGGGACCGTGCCTCTTCCCTCATGCTGAACGCCCCCCGCCCCTGTTCAAAAACTGTTGGTACAAGCTTTGCTCAGACATGTCTCCGTCCCTCCCCATCAAGAAAAATCATGGATGAGATGAGCACCCCGCCATGGCAAGTTAACTAGGGGGAACACTGAATAATAATAAATGGTTATAAATACATTTTGATCATCCTGAAATTTTTATGACTATAGCTTATTTTATATTTAAAAATCATATATTTTGATGTCTATTAATAAATTGCACAATAACATGTCAAACGGCCCAATTTATTACAGGTCCAACAATTAGCATAAATGCTATGTTAACATTGAAAATGCCACTGAAAAGTTAACAATTAACTTGGTGTTTATCACTGGATATTTATAGATAGACCAAACGTTTTAAATTAATCACATAAGACTATGATATGAGCTTTACTTAACACACACACATTATGATTCTATTAAACATGGAAATTGCACCCTTCTCCATAGACAGTATATTTATGCAAACTGTATGGCATGTAAATGTATACTGAAGCTGACTACAGTCAACATGACAAACCGTTCCATTTCTGAGAAGGTAAACAACGTGCTACACAGAAGTTAATCACATGCTCTGAATTGATCTAAATTTAAAGGAAAGTAGTGACTTGTCTCGATCTGCCTTTCCCTCCAACTCGCTGCAGTAAAGCCGAGGTCTAAAGTCCACATTAACAGGCAGTTAAAAGACAAGCGTCCACGTGTGTTTCATAAACGGTACATGCTGCCTTGCACCTGCAATCATTTAAACTCTGGAATTTACCTTCAAAATTCCCAGGCATAATGCAACTATCCTCGTTATCTTTTCTTCCCTTTGAGGTACTTTTGTTTAAAACCGGATACTGCCTTTTACCTTTTATACAAACTCCAGCAGAAAAGCCTAATTTAAAAGAATCCAAAATTCCTTCGTCTAAATTTAGGCACATTTCTAAAATAGTAAATAGCCAATACATGTGTCAGCTAAGCTAAGTGTGTGATGCCAATAGCTCTGATAAATGGATTAGAGCTACTTAAACATCTATGATCTGTTTTCCAGATGCTAGTTCAGGACAAACACAGAAGAATGTATTTGGTTTTAAACTGGAAAAAGTATAAACATTTTGACTACAACAGATAGTGTGGAGGTTTAGGAGTCTCGTTAGTTTTCATTCTCACTGCTTGGCTGGGGTAATTTTCCAACATGGCTATTGATTTTGACACAAACAGGGCCTGCATGGAAACTCTCAAATAAAAAAAGTTCCATATTCAGACACAAAATAACATTTTCATGTGTTTGCTTGTTCCAATGATTGTGTTCACAATTTATTTTGCCGCTTTGTAACCAGTCAGGACTTAAAACCACTGAGGCTGTTTAGTCAAAGTAGAGATGCACGATATTGGATGTTTGGTCGATACTCGATATGCAGATTTATTAAAATGTATTTGGCCGATAACCGATTCCAGTATTTTCTATACTTTCCTTTGTCAAAACATAGCCCTCTGATTTAGGCCTATTTGCTACAAAAATTGTGTAACGGCTGTAAGAGCTGGTGACATATAATCAGTAACAGACATATGATATGCATAGCACTTTAACTTATATTAAATTAAAAGTGTTAAATGTTGTTTATTAGCATTAGTCACCTGCGATGCTGTTTCACTTGTGGAGGCTTGTTCCAGGTTCCTAGCTGCAGTATGGGATCCTTTGCACTCCTGTGCATGAAGGACAGACTATTTAAGTTCGAAGTTTTTGTCTATCCTTTGTGTCGTAAGACTAATCATGCTAACGGTGCTAACACGACGTCCAAATATCTGCGGTAAAACTCACAAGTGCTATCAGCTATTAGCTTCTCAATGACATCGGAAATTACGGCTTATAAGGTTATGTCGGAAAAATATCTCTGACTGGGGATGATGTAGCAAGGCTCAATGTAGTCCACAAATATTCGGAATCCAAAATCCTTACCAACAAAAAAAAAAGAAAACTTTCACACCGCTGACATTTTTAATTTTCCTCTCAGTCATGATCAGATCAGGTAGGCATGTGTGACATCATCACGTTTTTTATAACGGCGAGTTATTTTGATGTAATGGCCGATGCCCGATATGGAACTTTAACGCTAATATTGGCTGATACCGATACCATGCCAATAATATTGTGCATCCCTAAGTCAAAGTTCATTCAACCTTTATTTAGGCAGGTTAATCCCATTGAACCTTGAGGACTCATTTACAAGAGAGACCTGGTTTCAACAAATGATGACAGCAGCAACAATAGACTTTCCTTTGACAAAAAAAAGAGGTTTGAGAAAGCAACAAGTCTCATCTCTCAAGGTCAGTGTCTACAAATCATAAGTCGAGACAGCTTTTATTAATATAAATTGACTTTGTGCATGAGAAAGAGAAAACTGCCTATCTATTCCAGCGTGGCCATTTCTGTGACATGTTCGCATTTCCTTAAAACGTAAGAAAAGTCTGCAGACTCACATACATTTAGACAAACAACTCCCAGTGAGTTCACAAGCTGGTGATTAAGTGATGATCAAGAAATCCAATTAACTGTATACATGTATTTTATATGTCTTTCTTTATTCTCCTTTTCCACATTTAAGAGTGACTGATCAGACACCACTGTGGCACATTTATCAGAAAAAAAGCATGAAGTATTTTTATTTTGTACTGTCAAAGTTTCATACGCTGTTCTTTATTTGATACTGCGGAGATACTGCAGAAAATTCAAAAGCAACAAATGAAAGTTCAGCTTTACTTCTCCAGTGAAGCTAAATCCCCTTCTTTTTAAGCAAACATGCTATTATTCTAATGTTTTTTCTTAATTAAAACTACTGGAAATTTGAGCTAAAGGGCTGCCCTGGGATAAGAATAATGCCCTTTTAAAATAAATATATATATTTTCACACCCTTTAAGGGGAAATTAATAAAATACCTTAGAGGGAAAGCTTGAAGTACCAACACTGTTCCGTTCTCTTACAAAAAGGATTCAGAAAATCAATGATATATACTGTACAGTATACTGTATATATATAGTGCATTTATACAGAATAACTCCGTCACAGCATGGAACACAAAAAAACAAGAACTTTTAGCCAGAGGCATCAATACTCTATTAGGGTCACTGAGTTAGCTTAGGCCACAACTGGAATTGGCTAACACATGCACAAACAAAAAACAATGAAGGCAAGTAGACTGCACAGCAAAAGGATGGAAGTAAGGCTCTATATAATTTAAAATAAAAATACTGTATGTGGATATTTTGGGGTAATTCCACACAGAACGTTTTTTGTGAATACATACAGTTTTGCATTGTTTTAACCTTAAAGCTCCCCTGACATCATCTTTTAACTTTCCATAAAATGGCACAACATATATATATATATTAAGATTGACCTCTGATCGTTTTTGCTAAAACAATGTGAAATGAATGAAAATTCCTCTCCAAAATAGTTTAAAATTAGCGCCGTTTTTTTTACATGGTAAATACGGATTTTCCCGTCGCGTGATTATGACGTCACATGTAGACTCGGCTCGAACGCGCACATTGAATACAATAGAGGAAGATACAAAACGCATCCGTCCAATTTAGCCATTTAAAACTTTAGATTTTAGCGGTTTGTCTTCAGAGAAGCCAAAGTTATTTCGAGTGATCAACCAGAAACAGCAGGTTATAATTTTTTTTCTCCTGATGCTGTTTTTTGTAGACTTTTCACTTCAGGAAGTGAGCAGCTGTGTGAGCTGCAGGTTGACGAGGCAGAAGGAATTCTACAACATCTAAATCGTTTCCACAGCACTGAAATGGTAATATATTAGTTAATGTTTCTAATAATTATTCAACATTAATTTATAGTTTAAAAAATTAGTCCCTTTTAAAATATCTGTTAAATATTTTAATGTTTATTCTAACATACGTTCTCCTACAGCTATACAGCTCCTGATGGCCAGGTGCTGGCGCTGTCCTCAGACAGCGTAAGGCGTTCATTCATCAAGATTAACGCCCGGAAGGCCTCTGGTCCTGACAACATACCTGGTCGTGTGCTGAAGGACTGTGCAAGGGAACTCGCAGCGGTCTTCACGGACATCTTTAACATCTCACTAATGCCTCCTACCCACCGCCCCCGGCGTCGGGCGGCCGAAGCGGCCGGATAACACCGGTTTACATTCAAAGTCTATGGAGGAGACGCGTGGAGTCACGGGGAACAAGGAAGCGGCGAGATTCAACTGATCGAAGCGGCGCGACGGCAGCCTGCACACGCACGCGCGCGTCGCCGTCGAGCCGCAGACGTCCCAAATGTTGATCTCTGGCGGCTCGACGCATCCGGCAAACAGTCGGGAGAGCCTCGCTATCTGATTACACAACCACAACGGGACTTTTTTCGGACTTTTTAAACTCACCGGATCCAGCCTCCAGGAATTGGAACCAAACTCCGGTAAGAAACGTGGCATTTTTACAGTTGCTGCTGACAGGCTGCTGTACTCTCCAGTGTAGATCACCCCAAACATAAAAAAAAGTTTTAATCTCATCGAAGACCGTCGGAGGTGCAGTTAAAACAACAACTGAACCCGGAAAACAAGCCAGAGACCCCTCCCTCTGCTACCCCCTAGTGTACGTCATCAGACGGTGTTCAGTGGCCAGTGGGACCGTGACCAGCGGCAAAAAGGGGGCGGCAGGCGCGTTTGCAGTTGTGCGGTGGGTAAGAGGCTTAAGCCAGGCCATCGTCCCCACCTGTTTCAAAGCCACCACCATCATCCCTGTCCCAAAGAAGGCAACGCCCGCATGCCTCAATGACTATCGCCCAGTAGCACTCACCCCCATCCTGATGAAGTGCTTTGAACGGCTAGTCATGAAAAGCATCACATCTGTCCTCCCTGCCTCCCTGGATCCCTTCCAATTTGCATACCGACCTAATCGCTCAACCGACGATGCCATCTCCTCTGCCCTCCACACAGCTCTCACACATCTGGACACGAAGGACTCTTATGTTAGAATGCTGTTCATCGACTTCAGCTCGGCATTCAACACCATCATCCCCCAACAGCTCATCCATAAACTGGACAGTCTGGGGCTGAACACCTCAATGTGTAACTGGCTGCTAGACTTCCTGACCGGGAGACCACAGACAGTACGGATCGGGAGTAACACATCTAGCACCATCACATTGAACACAGGGGCCCCACAAGGATGTGTGCTGAGCCCCCTTCTATTCACCCTGCTAACACACGACTGCACACCATCGTACAGCTCTGCCTCCCCTCCCATTTGAACTGCCTTAACACAAAAAACTTTCTCACACATTACCACACAACACAAAGATTTTAACACTGGACTCTGTGTCATCAAACGGGTTATTCACTAAACTCTCGGTCATGTGTTCATTCAGTTTGCACTACTTCTCATATTTGCACTAATGTTTGTATTACATTACTGCCTATAGTCATACTACTGTTTACATTCACTGTTTACATTTATTAATACTGTTTACATTTATTACTACTGCTTTACATTTATTACTACTGTTTACATTTACACTACTTTTATCTACACTACTGCAGATACATATACAGCATTCTCTGACTAGCCTTATCTAAGGATGCCAAATGTGCCTTATGTGCCTCACTGCATATGCCACTTTGCCTCTATACCAACATCAACTACCTCATACATATACTGTGTACATTAACTTATATGCTGCTGTGCCACTCTTTGCAAATGTCAACGCTAGAAACTTCAGTTTATTTTATAGATTTACGTTTTTATACTTTTCATACTACTATGCAAAAACTCAGGACAGTATTACACTTTTATTATTTCATTTTATGCTTATGTTCATTGGGTGTTTGGTGTTTTAGGGGTGTTTGGTGTTTCAGTGTTGGTGTAAATTTTCATACTTTTATACTATTATGAAAAAACTCAGGACAGTGTTACACTTTTTTACTATTTTATGCTTATGTGTATTAAATGTTTTAGTGTTTAGTGTTTAGATGGTTACTGTTGCACCGAGGGACTGAGAGAAACGCAATTTCGGTCCTGTGTATGTCCTGTACATATTGCAGTTCTGACAATAAAGTTGACTTTGACTTTTTGACTTTGACTTTATGCATACCCGTGAAACTCATAGCAAGACCCTTTAAATACTGAACTAGTTTTTTTGTTTAATAGAAAAACGGGGACATTTCTTTAACTGTTGTAAAGGAAGTTGCTAATCAGAGGCAAACTTCAGCTGCATTGTCCATACACAATGAAGGAAAACTTGAACATAGTAACCCAGTTTGAACGGCTAGTCATGAAAAGCATCACATCTGTCCTCCCTGCCTCCCTGGATCCCTTCCAATTTGCATACCGACCTAATCGCTCAACCGACGATGCCATCTCCTCTGAATGAGAATGAACTTTCTGGTCTTGAACATAGTAAGTTTCCAAGACAGTACGATTTGGAAACAGGATTAAACACAGGGTGATTTGATGAGCGACCCGTTGCTGTAGTAAAAATATGTGGTTTTAATTATATAATTATGTTTAATTATATATACCATCTGAACTCTAGGTTTTACTTAACTCTACTTGAACTATGCAAAGGAGTCACTACTCAACTTAAGCAGTTTCATCCGAGATAATGACTGCTGGTTCAACTGCAGACATTTGAAGTCTTTTTTTTTTCTTTAAACTTCATTATCTGGGCAAAGACCATTTTAAAATTCCACCGACTCATCTGTCCATTCATTCCAGAGTTAGGTAGCAGGGGCAGCAACTTAAGAAAGGAGGTCCAGTCATCAGATGACTCCTGCGTCCGCCATTTTGAGAATCGAAGAGAGACAGCCTATGACAAAGCAGGGGCCTCCCTCCCATTTTTCTTAAAGAGATGCTTCTTGCTCCCCACTATCCTTCCTTCAGTTCATGGATTTCTGGGAGGATTCCAAGGTATTTTACATTTTTTCAATACGACAGGAACTGAAATTCTGAACACAAAAACAAAGTTGATGATCCATCATTCTTCAAAGTACTTTTAAGTCTTTTTTTTGTATTTAAAGGAGACCACATATAGGTATTTAAAATTTTTATGTTATGTCTGTGTGCTATCTTGACAATATTAATTCATTTTAATACACAAAATAATTCTTAGATAATTAATTATACCCTTTTTAATTCTGCCATTTTTAACTTTCGTTTTGAACGACCGGTTTCTTGAAGTCCACGCCCTTCAACGATCTGTTTACGCCCTCTGTAACAGCCAGTATCTGTAATGTGTTGTTGTTTTAAAATTAGCTCTTTTTTTATTACTCATTTGACTTACTGTTAGTGTTAGCTTAAGATAACTTACCGAAACCCGTCTGAGCGCGCCGCAATTTGCTGCTCCTTTTAGCATGAGACCACCCGAATCCGATGCTAATGTTAGCTTGTTCCTCTTCCGGTGTTCGCCAGCTCCGCTCGTTGCACGCGGAGATTTTGGGAGTTATCGCTGTTCCAGTCAAGACAACACAAAGTTCACCAAGTGTCTCCCGTAAACTAATCCGTAAGGAGAAGGTCCTCGCTGCTGCGAGGCTGCTGCGAGGCTGAAATGAGGCTGTACAGTTGAAGCTCCGCTCCATCGCACCAGAAGAGGGTCCCGTCGCAACCGGTCCCTACGCCGGGGGTCCGCTCGTTTAATTTTTGCCGGCTGCGCGTTGGGAGCGATCGCAAATACACTAAAAATTGAACTAAAACATAAAAATAACAATTATACTTTATTTATAAAGCCATTTAAAAAAAACACAGCTGCAACAAAGTGCTGTACACATGAAATTAAGAACATATAAACAAAAGATGAGATGAAATCATGAAAAACAACAGTCATGTGTTTAATACTGAAGTGGGTGGAGCATCACCAGGGGTTGCTAGGTGAGGGGCTGGACTCAGGTTTGAGGTGGTTGGCTGCGGTTGGCTGCGGTTTGTGACGTCACAAACCGCAGGAAGTGGGAAACAAAGTGTATTTATCAAAGATAAATAAATCTACTTAGAGTAAATAAACCACTGGGTGCATTTTTTTGGCCTTAGGACTGTTTTTTTATGAAGTAAATACCCAAAGTTGAGTAAAAAAACCATTAAAAAGTGAATTTTGAATATGTGGTCCCCTTTAATGTAAGATAAATTTTTCAACATGATTCATGTTGAAGTCAGTCATTTTGAAGTCAGTCACAAATCACAGATGAAGCCTGCCATGTCCCGCAGAGACAAGAACATCCAGAAATTAATCGAGCGTCGCAGAACCAAAACAGGTGTGGACCAGAACTCAGGTAAAGTGGTGTGGAGCGCAACACAATAAATATGTGACAAAACATTTCCCTCATACCGTTTTCAAAACATGACAAATTAAGTCAGTTTGAAAGTCAGTCAGTCAATTTTCTCAATTTTTTAACTAAAGTCAAAATGACTGTGCACCATCATTGATCTTCCCTCAATAATAAATCTGTTGTTTAATACATGTATTGGTGTATGCACAGACCAGACCTCATCACTTCATCACAGTACTGAGTCCCAGCCTATATTTTTTCTGTTACTGCTTTGTTTCATAGCACAAAGATGTATCAGGGTGGGTTAGCTTTGACCTAGCCTGGTTAAAACCAGACCCTTGTCCTTCACTTCGCTTCGTACTAGGGTCTGGGACTTCTCCCATAGACAACGATTTCTCCGGTAGATTTTTGACCGGACCAATCAGAGAACAGAAGGCGGAGTTTTGAACGACGTCGACTGACGTCGTCAGTTAAAATGGCTGCCGCCACGAAGGAATTTTCATGAAAACAAGGTAAAAAACTATTATTTCTTTGCTGAGAAAAAATATATTTCTTAGCTGACGTTATATCAGAAGTGTTCCTGAGCTTAACAGTTCCTAAATCAATTCACGAAATGGTCAAATCTGCTGGATTTAAATTGTTTCGGTTTGACATTTTCCAAACAGCCTCGGGTGCGCTACGAAAATAAATTATAAAAAATCGAATTTTATCTCAAATGTTTCATCTAGGCCAACAGTCAGTAAATTAGAGCCATATAATTACACACTGGTAGCAGAAAAAATATCCACCGAGTGGTTTCTGAGCTATTTATCTGAATAGCCTGGACCTCGCCAGGCTAAACTAACAAAACTCTGCCTTCTGTTCTCTGATTGGTCCGGTCAAAAATCTACCGGAGAAATCCTTGTCTATGAGAGAAGTCCCAGACCCTAGTACAAAGCGAAGTGAAGGACAAGGGTCTGGTTTTAACCAGGCTAGCTTTGACCCTGCTTGCTGCCTCAATCCAGTCAGAAATCACACAGAGGTGGCCAGAAGGCACCCAAGTGCTTTCTGAAAGTCTACCATAGCTTCCTGAACTAAAAACATGTTTGCAATAAAGCTACGTGTTTTAACTTGTTTCATTACTGAATCCTGAAGAATACAGTACAGTATATGTCGATACATAAATTTATAATTTACTGAGACATCTATTAAAGCTGCACTATGTAACTTTGTAGTGCAGTCTGTAACTTTTCTAACAATATATTTTTAACATATTTCTTCACTCTGTCACTATCTACTGACAGACTGGTGTTAGACAAAGTAATCTCTGAAAAAAACTATAGTCCCCTTGCTTCTCTATCAGCATTTATAAAAACACTAAAAACACAGAGTGACCCGCCGTTAACCAGCCAATAAAAACAGAGTTTGTAACCAGCCAATAAAAACAGAGCTTGAATTTGAATCAGCCAATAAAAACAGAGCTTGAATTTGAATTTCAGCAGGGCCAGGGGGAGCAGAGCCATATATGGCTCTGAGGGGGAGGGATCAGAATGCTTTGCCTGTTGAAAATATTTCTAAGTTCTGCTCTACAGAAAGTTACACATAGCACCTTTAACATGGACCTGACAACATGGCCAAACCCAGACCTAGTAGCAGCCCAGTGGAAACATTGCCTTACCTGCGAGTTACGGAAGTATTATAGGTTTAGGGTTTTTGCTCACGGGCATGCTTTCAATGAGAAGCATAAGCTGCTCCTTCACTTTCCCCACGCAGATTTGAAACCTGCCATAATGGCGTACGTCATCTCTCAAACCTTTAGGTTACCAAGCGCCAGATTAGCAACATCCTGTCTTGTGCAGCAAGCAGACATGTACACTCTGCTGATGTGTACAGGCAATCATGGCCCACTGCTGGTGTACAGCTGATGAGATAATACTAGGCATGTAACGGTACAAGTGGTTGTACCGAACCGTTTCGGTACACCACGTTCGATTCGGTCCACCTGCGTACCGTTTCAGTTATTTTTTCACTCATTAAACGTTCTTAACAGGGGAATATATGCACCGCGGAACAAAATTTCCTGGGCGCGTTTCAGCACGGAGCTATTATCGCGTAGCACGCGCAGCATTTAGCCGTTAGCATCTCGTGCGGTCTCCTGTTTGTGAACGTTATAGCTTTCTTGTTAAAAGACAAGCGCACATGCAGCTTGTGTGGACTTTGTTTCATGAAGACTCTGCAGCAGCTGCGTGACGTAGCTCTCTGCAGCAGCAACACGTCACGTGAACGCGCTGGAAACTATGTCATCCGAACGTGAACGAAGAAACATCAGCTGTTGCTGAAACACCGCTAAAAGCAGCTGCATTAAAACTACTTCATCAGGTAATCAGAGCGGTCCAGAGCAATAACACAAGCTGTATGAGTTTTTAAATCTCTGAATCTCTGAACGTTGTTATATGCGCAGGCTTTAAAGTTGCTGAGCGTCGCTATGAGACATTCATCACGTCAACACTTCAAAAAGTTCAGCTCTTTATGAAAAAACTAACTGATGTTGTCAACAAGCCCTGGACCAGATTAAAGCCCTGCCATGATGATGAAGAGTGAGCGATTCAACCGTTCAAGAGGTATTGTTCTTTTATTATTATTATCTAAATAATCTTTTTTTTTATCATAATCTTATTAACTTGTTTTTTTTAACCTCTTGTTTTTTATTTCCAGTCTGTGACAGAGGTAGCTGCTCTCTTATCCACTTCAGGGAAATCCACCTGCAGCTAAGAAGTGTGTGATGACTGAACTGAACTCTGAACTTTTCCAGGCACCTGTCCCACCAAGAAGAAGTTGTGAGTACAGTAATGAGGACAAATACAGCCACACTGCTGCTACTGGACAAAAACTTGATTAGTTAGATTGTAAACAGTCTGTTGCTGCTTATTGTTCTGGTTCTGACTGTTATTGTATTTATTAAGATTTGTATTATTGTTCATATAGTTTATTTATTGTAGAGTGCTGTTTATTTAAAATATCATCCAAATGGGTCACTTTTATTTATTACTACAATACAATACAAACATATTTTTTGCATATTTTCAAAATAAACATTTTGTAAGTCTTTATTTTGGAAAAAATAAAAATAAATTGTACCGAAAATAAACCGAACCGAGCCCTCCTTGTAGTTGAACCGAACCGAAATGTGATTTTAGCATACCGTTACACCCCTAGATAATACACCACATTACTGGAACATCCAGTAACAAGAATGTCAGCACTCACACAAAGCAAACACTTCCAAGCACTGCTGAGATGTAGACAGAAAGTATTTGACAAGATATGATGTGGGTGCATAGATGCTAAATATCAAAGTGATGTGCAGCCAGCAATGCCGAGTACGATAATGTCACTCTTGCCACCACACTGAATACACCCAACAGACTGAGAGGCTGATTATCCTATTATTAGCCTTTCCCCTCAAAACCCAGCTTTCTTATTACACTTTCAGCAATTCTGATGGTTTTTTTCTTGTCCTACTGTTTCAATTAGAATCAAAGAGTATACAGTAATTAGTTTGTTTTGTTCTCATCATCACTTGTAAACTGTGAGAGGGGGACCAAAAAAGAGGGGGACAGGAAAAAGGAGGGAGAAGAGGAGTGAGTTGCAGCTTTGAAATGCTAAATAAGCCTCTCATTGTTCTTAGCCAGCTGCCGCTACCTCCCCCAAAAAAACAAAACCTGAGAGTGCTAATGTGAATGTATGTACCGGTACACATGAATGTGTGCCTTTCCATCTGCTTGTGTAGGAGGAGCATTCTCCATACACACACACACACACACAAGCCGTTTTCGCATTGACCGGCCCTCAATGGCCCGGGCCGCCCCGCCTTCTAACCCGGGTTCTGCGTGTTCGCATTTTCCTTTTTTTCCCCGGGTCCGTCCTCGTTTTGGAACCATCTCCACCGTGGTTCTGATCGGGCCGGGCTCCCCCGGCCCAGTTTGACGTCATTTACTGCTCACATTTGATTCGTTGTTTGCAGCAGGGGCTGGACTCGTTCACAACCTCAGCGCGAGGGCTGAATTTCATTAAAATTTAACTACAGAAACCCCTAAAAAAATTGTTAGCTGAATTAGTGTTTCTGAGTTTAATATTTGTTAATAACTGATTACAAATCAGCTTATGTATCAGCTTATGTTAGAACGTAAATAACATGAAGCGCGCACCCATTTCCGCCTTTCAGCGCGACCTGAATGTCATTAAAATATAACTAATATTGTCTAACTCTTGCGCGCAGCCAGGGTTTTAAAATATAACTAATAATCTCTAACTTCTATGTGCAGCTAGAATGTTAAGAGGGGTGATTCCTATAGTATAGGTAAAGTGGACTCTTAAAAAACCAATCCGCTGCCGTGGCTCAGAGAGATTGCGCACTGCTATTAGACTCTACATTTTATCTTGACCCGGGGAAGCGGGTTCGCTTCCCACCTGGTACAAAGTTATTTTACTTTTTTTTTTATTGGAGTAAATAAAAAGGAGTTTGTTAACCAAACAAACTCCTTTTTATTTAAAAGCTATTTAAGAACTATTAGAGCCAAGATGGTGTAGTGGCAGGGCTTCCGACTTGGGACCCGAAGGACGCGGGTTCGCGCCCCGGCCACTACACACCTTGGGGTGTCTATGAGTGCACACCTAATTCTCCAGCTCCCCGGGCGCTTTCTGGCTGCTCACTGCACCACCTGGTGGTGGTTGGGTTAAATGCAGAGACGAATTTCGTCTGTGTATGGGAAACATACACAGATGACAGAAAAATAATAATAATAATTAATTCAATTTATAACGCACTTTTCATTACTGAAAATCTCAAAGTGCTACACATATATTGAATGCTACACACATTCATAAACCGGTGGCGGCAGACTACCATGCAAGGTGCTTTCCAGTCCTACCGGGAGCAACTCAGGGTTAAGTGTCTTGCCCAAGGACACAACGACACATGGTGCAGGTCCCGGGAGTCGAACCGCCAACTTTCCGATCGGGAGATGACTGCCATTACCACTACACCACGGCCGCCCAACTACACCACGGCCGCCCAAATACATTATTATTATTATTATTGTTAAAAAAAAGTAAAATAACTTTGTACCAGGTGGGAAGCGAACCCGCTTCCCTGGGTCAAGATAAAATGTAGAGTCTAATAGCAGTGTGCGATCTCTCTGAGCCACGGCGGCGGATTGGTTTTTTAAGAGTCCACTTTGCCTATAAAGCAATCACCCCTCTTAACATTCTAGCTACGCAAAGGAGTTAGAGATTATTAGTTATATTTTAAAACCCTGGCTGCGCGCATGAGTTAGACAATATTAGTTATATTTTAATGACATTCAGGTCGCGCTGAAAGGCGGAAATGGGTGCGCGCTTCGTGTTATTTACGTTCTAACATAAGCTGATACATAAGCTGATTTGTAATCAGTTATTAACAAAAATTTAACTCAGAAACACTAATATATATATTCAGCTAACAAATATTTTTTAGCGGCATGTCCTCTCTTAAAACATTGTAAGTGCGCACACAAGAACACTCCACCCACGTCAAGTGAACACCCCACCCACTTCAAGAGAACACCCCACCCACTTCAAGGCTTGCTCTCCGGACAGTGCGTAATGAATGGGGGCGGGCCAAGGCTGGCTCTGGGCCAACCAGGGACGAGCCGGACTAGGGAGGGCCGTGCAATGCGAAAACGGCTACAGACTACAACTGCTTAGGACTATCAGTGCAAGCATCTACACACATGAACACAAGGAATGTAACAATATTTGATAGGATGGTAGAGGATAGGGTAAAAACCAAATTCAATAAAGCAGGGCAAAAAATTTTTTTTTGCTAGATTCCAGAAAGTGGCCAAAACAAAACTGAATACAGTATATCCAAGCACCTTATGGAGTTTATGAGGTCTGGCATTCATCCACAGATTCATTTGTGCTCTTCCCAGAACAACAATTTCCACTGGAGATACATTCTCACAACAGGAGAAGATGAGAGTAGCATCTTAGCAGGGGGCAGGCTTGTGTCAGTATTAAAATGGCAGATAAGACTCCTTCTATCCACCTTATTCTGTAAAGCCACGTTCCCACCAAACGCTTTTCTCGCATCAAAAATGCTCCTACCGCACTGTTTTGGCTGCTTGTCAACAGATGTCTGTTCACACAGAACGCGGCTGCAGACGCGCAGTTGGAGCAGCGTCTGGCTCCTTTTCCGGTCCTTTTTTTTTTTTTTTGTACACCGGGCAGATAAAGATCAGCTGTACGTGAGCCTCGTTACTACTACTTGAGTGGGTTTTCTACGAGCCGAACTGCAGCTCCGAAAGTCTTTGTTGAGATTAAAACTTTTTTTATGTTTGGGGTGATCGTAAGCTTGAGCGGACAGCAGCAACTGTAAAAATGCCGAGTTTCTTACTGGTGTCTTCATGGAAGCTCGTTGGGTAAGTTTAAAAAGTCCATAAAAAGTCCCGTTAGGTTGCATCATCACATAGCAGAGTCTCTCCCGATTGGTTGCTGCTTTTCTGCGAGCTACCGAAGTAGGTCAAGGTTCATTTAATTGAACTCCGACAGTCACTGCTCGGACGTGACGCGGGCGCGGAGGACAGCTGCCGCTCACTGCCGTGCTGCTTGAACTGCTGTAGACGCGCCGCGTCACGCCGCACCGTGCCAAGATGCTCGGCCACATAGACTTTCGATGTAAAGTGGCTGCTTCGGAGGCGCGAAAAGCGTTTGGTGGGAACCCGGCATAAGAGCTTATGTGGGCTGCCAGGACAGTTCTCTACTTCCGCCTAACGGTTGTATACTTCCGGCGGAAGTAAGCTACTGGTGTTATGCCGAGAAATGCATGCCTGCATACCAGTTAATTTTCTCTTGGTTTTTTGTTTTGTTTTTTGGGGTTGTTTCTTACTGGGTTAGAGGGTGTTACAACTGGGTAGACGTTTGGGCAAAGCGCAGTTCTCACTTAATCCCAAAAATAAGGAAACATGAAGGATCTCCATCAGAGCTGACCGCAGCTCCTCCTCTGTCTGAGTCTGCTAGGATCTGCTCTCGAAGACGTTGTGGTCCGATCACCTTTTGTCCGGTAAACAAAACATTCCATATAAATCATTTAGTGAAACAATGTCAGAACAATGGTAACTGTCTGTGTGTTGGAGCTGAGTTTTTTTTTTTAATGATTTATCATCTACTGCTGTGGTTAGCTTAGCATGTCGCTACATGTCACTACTTTACATGCTAACTTCCACACGGTAACACTCACAACAAAGTGCTGGTTCTGGTCAGTGTTGAGCCTGGACTGTTTGTTGGCTGTGTGTTATTTTAGTTAAAACTTTATTTAGCTGGTTAGATATGATTGAGACAGTTTACACATCTTTTTTCCAAGAGAGTCAAAAATGACAGCAGCTCTCAAAACATGATCCGTCATTAAACCAGAGTTATTGAAGCACACTTAAAATAATGACGTGAATAAAAGAAGAGAAAAATGCACATTAAGCTAAAATTGTACTAAGATGTGAGTAAATATCTGTTAAAGTATTTACTAAACAAATCTGTCGGTAAATAATATAAATACATGTGTGTGTTATACATAAGCACATTGTGTGTATGTGTATACTGTATACACACTGTATATACAGTATATACTAGGCATGTAACGGTTGTAGTGGGTGTACCGAACCGTTTCGGTACAGCACGTTCGGTTCGGTCCACCTGCGTACCGTTTCGGTTATTTTTTCACTCATTGAACGTTAATATATGCGCCGCGGAACAAAATTTCCTGGGCGCGTTTCAGCACGGAGCTATTATCGCGCAGCACGCGCAGCATTATTAGCCATTAGCTGCTCGCTCCGGTCTCCTGTTTGGGAACGTTATGGCTTTCTTGTTAAGACGAGCGCACATTCAAAGCTGTGTGTGTGGACGACTCTGCAGCAGACAACACGTCTAACGTGAACGCGCTTGAAACTACGTCATCGGAATGTGAACGAAGAAACCGTAGCTGTTACAAAGTGCGCTAACAACACAGCAGCTGCATTTAAACTACTTCTTCAGGTAAATAAGATCGGTCCAGAGCAATAACACAAACTGTATGAGTTCTGAATCTAAGTCTGAATGTTGTTATATGCGCAGGCTTTAAAGTTACTGATCCTCGCTACCGCTACGAGACATCCATCACTCAAAAAGTTCAGCTCTTTATGAAAAAACTGTATTGTCAACAAGCCCTGGAGCTGATTAAAGCCCTGATGAGATGAGTGAGAGCTTCAACCGTTCAAGAAGAGGTATTGTTATTTTATTATTATTATCTAAATAATCTTTTTTGTTTAAAATCATAATCTTATTAACTTATTTTTTTATCTCTTTGTTTTATTACAAGTCTGGGACAGAGGTAGCTGCTCTCTTTGTCCACTTCAGGGACAGACATCCACCAGAGATCACCTGCAGCTAAGAAGTGTGTGATGACTGAACTGAACTCTGAACTGTTCCAGGACCTGTCCCACTTGGAGGAGCAGGTCCAAGAAGTTGTGAGTACAGTAATGAGGACAAATACAGCCACACTGCTGCTACTGGACAAAAACTTGATTAGTTAGATTGTAAACAGTCTGTTGCTGCTTATTGTTCTGACTGTTATTGTATTTATTAAGATTTTTATTATTGTTAATATAGTTTATTTATTGTAGAGTGCTGTTTATTTAAAATATCATCCAAATGGGTCACTTTTATTTATTACTACAATACAATACAAACATATTTTTGGCATATTTTCAAAATAAACATTTTGTAAGTCTTTATTTTGTCTTTTTTTTGTACCGAAAATAAACCGAACCGAGCCCTCCTTGTAGTTGAACCGAACCGAAATGTGATTTTAGCGTACCGTTACACCCCTAGTATATACATACTGTATATACTGTACTGTATATGCATGATACATACACATTGTATTTAATATACCGTACATAATATTTGAACACTGCAACATTGTCAGACTAGAACTATCAGTTTGTTTTGATTTAAGTCCCCTGTTACTCTCATGTGAATAAAGCAGTGGGATGCTGTCTATACAGAAAATATTCCATAACACAAGTTCATCTTTTGGGTATTACTACATTTGTTCTATTGAATTATTTCTTTTTTCAGGAAGGCCTGTACATGAGTCAAACACAGACTGGTCTCCCACACTGAAGTTGACAAACACACTTACCGGTACTCTGAGAAAGTCAGCAGCAGAGGAACAGCAGGTAATGACACAAGCACCTGGCACAATAATTCAAAAATATTAAAGTAAATCTAAGATAAAATTACTGAAATCAATATAAAATTGAACATATGTTTGTGAATGATTAAAAATGTTAGGAGCAACTGTATTTATTTTTTCTATTTTGAGTAGCAAACTTGGAGTCTTATTTTAGACTTTGTGATGCAAAAAGGACAATGTTTACTAATCTTTTTTTTTTTTGGTACATTCGAGTGAAGGGCCGAGTTCCATCCAAAGAAAATAGCCTAGACCTGGGTCCAGTCTTGGATTCCGGCGGGGTTGGCTGCTCCAGTCGGGTGGTCCAACATGACGAGGAATCTGTTCCAGTTTGTTTAAAATCAGAAACTGCGCTCGGCTCTATCATTCTTTGTTGAAGAGTGTTTTTGATCTGGTATTTTTTCTGTAGCCAAATTATTTTCATTAAAAGACATAAAACCAAATGTACTTGAAAAGCAGATTTATTTATAGAAAATTATATTTTCACTCATTTGTTGCTGTGGTGCACGAATGCACACAACTTCTGGACAAAGTGGAGTTTCATCCATCTCTGGACAAAGTGGAATTTCATCCATCTCTGGACAAGTGGAGTTTCGTCTATCTCCTGGGACTCTCAGTACCTTACACAGAAATACAACACAAAGGAGGAAAACAATTAAAATGCTGTTCTTGTTTCAGGGTTTAAAGCAATGTTTAACCAATGGATTAAAAGGAGTTACCAAATTGTAACTTTTCACCACTAACTTTATTAACAAAGGCAGATCACAGTGGAAAATAAATAATATCAGTGACATTTACTGTAAAACGTTAAATACTATGACTGAGCAATAATTACAAATATTTGATTTTGTTAACACTAGTTTAAGTACGAAAGGCAGTCATAGGCTAAATAAACAATGTAGTAATGTGAGAAATAGCGATCTTTACTGTGGTACAATTACATCAGGTAAGCTGAAGTAGCAAAGATTAGCTTAGCTGCTGCAGCTACGAGGGACAGTACGTGTATATTATTGTAATCACTTACTCTGCCAGTCACCAGAACTGTTATTAACATGAAGATTTGGACGTCCTTCACAAATCTGTTACTGGTTATAGCATCCATCCATGGATTTAAAGCTGTGAAGCTCCTCCATTGCAGGCACTCCTCGTAGTCATTAAATAATTAACGATATCAGAGTAACTTCTTGGTGACAACTTGTCCGCTTCGTCTGACATGATTTCTTTCTCCAACTCATAGGAGTAAACTCCGACCACTGCTATTTTTTGCAGATATCTAGCTCTTGTGCCTTGGTCAAGAGTCTGTAATCTGTTTGTTCGCCATCTTCTGCAACTGTAAACAGCGCGGGACCGCGGGCGGAAGTAAAAAAACTGTCTTCCGCTATGAATTATGGGTAGTGGCACTGGCACCAAATCAGGAATAAGGTGGATACCAGGGCTATTCAACAAAACTGCTAAGGAGGTCAACAGCTCAAGGGCCGGACATCCAGCAATTAAAATCATTATGTAAAAACCATAGCTTACAATGAACTGTTACCTTTTAAATTTGTTTATTTTGTTGGATTGAATCATAAATGCAATAAACAGAACCTAAAACAAACAAACAAAAAATTACCATTACAATATTTTATTTTATTTTATGAAGTGGGCCAGATTGGAGTCACCTGCAGGTCATTTCCGTCCCGAGGGCCGCCAGTTGAATAACCCTGTTCTATACTGTATGTATAGAAGTTATACAGTACAGTGTTTCCCCTACATAACCTGCCATGGCGGGGTGGTGGGGGGGGGACGGACAGAGACACGTCCTGAGCTGCGCAGACGTTGTTGCGGTTTCTTGGGCTTGTTTTGAAAGTAAATTCGCTTGTTTGGGCTTGTTATTATTTGTTCTTTATTATTTGTCTAGAGCAGGGGTCTGCAACCTTTTCGATCCAAAGAGCCATTTCTGCTCCTTTGTTCACTAAATTAAACGTGACCGGAGCCACAACACCTGCTGCAACTGGGATTTTCAACTGGTGGCCCACGGACCACTTTAAGTTTGTTGGAGGACGTTTTTCTGGCCAGCAGGAGTGACTTTATAAAACTTAACATTTCTAATAATTTTTAACATTTACTGATATTTTTACATTTTAAGATAAAATAAAAGACAAGATTCTTGTAAAGAAGGAAAAATTAATATAGTTTTGCCCAGTTTCTAAAAACTAAAACGATAAACTATGCAGGCCTATGTGATTTATTTTTTTAACTGTAGAAAAATTAGGTATCCTACTTAAAAGAAATAAAGCATAAAGTGAAAGTATGTTTTACTCCTTGTAATGTAGGAAAACTTCTAAAACTAACCCTTCCAGTTGTTATAAGAACCAATAAAATTCAGTTTTATGTCAGTTTTGGTCAAAGCTTGAAAGAGCCGCTGCAGAGGGACCAAAGAGCCGCATGTGGCTCCTGAGCCGCAGGTTGCAGACCCCTGGTCTAGAGTGACAAGACCACATTAAAATGAGCTCCAATAAGTGGAGGAAATATGGGAAAAAATAATAAAGAATGGGAGAAAGAGCACACACTTAAAGCATGATTCAGGATAGAGATTAAAGAAAGTTTTTTGTTGACTTAGCTTACTATGAGTTTGCTGTTTAATTTTTATTTTATTTTTTAATTTGTACGCATCCTTTATGATTGTCTGTTGTTGTCGTTGTCCACTGTTGTCATCACTCTTAGTTTAAAATTCAGGTCTCTCTGGTAAATGAGTCCCAGAGGCTTAATGGGATTAATTTGTATAAATATGCCAAATGTATTTTGTATTTTTTAGAGTGGATA
>JBBPBX010026709.1:0-37890 GCA_038048925.1 Garcialebias charrua | reverse complement strand
CTGCTTTGTCTGCGGAGAAGAAGGGCATCGTGCTGTAGGGTGCCTGAAGAAAACTAAGCCGTCGGGAAACGGGAGACGATCAGAGCAGGGGGACCACCTCTGATCGGCAAACCTCAGCAGTCCCACCCAAAGAAAAGGTCCAAAACCACTACTGACAGAGAGACGTTAGGTGCATGTTCGCAAGGAACTAACAAAGAAACACCACGTGGTCTAGTAGCTCCCCTAGTAGGTCGCCAGTCCCTTCTGAAATGTATGATGGCAGGTTACCTGGTAACGGTGGTATTAGACACAGGGGCGGGGGTAAGTCTTATAGATCAGGCATGGCTAAATAGATACTTACCCGGACAACAGATTAGATCCTTAAGTGAACTGATGGATGATGAACTTAATGTGAAGGCAGTCACGGGGGACTCAGTACCTTATGATGGATGGGTGGAAGTTGTAGTCAACCTTGAAGGCAACAATGACCCAGGCCTATCGATACGTGTACCCTTCCTTGTGAGCCGCCTTAATATCGAGAGACCCATAGTAGGCTTTAATGTAATCCACGAGTTCATTAAAGACAATGGGGGGAACTACAAACTTATTGAGCTTATTGGTAGAGCCATGGGGACTGACATTTCTACTGTAAGCACCCTAGTAAGTTTCATCCAGGCTAAAGAACATCCTATACATGAGCCAGCTACTGTAAAAGTAGGTTTCAAAGGGGGAATAGTCTATCCTAATCAGGTGGCTTACATTAAGTGTAGAGTCCCAGACAGTATTAGCTCAACAGAGTCACTTGTGTTGTTTGAACCAGTACTAGATAATGTCCACCTTGAACAGCTTAGTGTTGGAGCGGGACTCTTACAGATAGAAAAGACAGAGAGGCCGTATATTAAAGTACAGGTGTCAAATTATTCCAGCCGGAGTGTGACACTACCTAGTTCAACAGTTTTGGGTTCTATTGAACCTATTGCAAAAATAGTTGAGACTGACCAACCCAAGACCCCTTGTGAAACAGCACCAGTCTCCACCTGTATTGTTGGCTCTGTGAGCAAGTCTAGTCAAGACCAAGAGCCATCTAATACTGCCCACTGGCACCCTCCAGTGGATATTAGTCACCTAACACCAGAACAACAAAAGGAAGTAGAGCAAATGTTATTTGAGGAATCAAATGCTTTTGCCCGAGATGATGGAGACATTGGAAATATTCCGAGTTTGAACATGACCATTAACCTGACAGACGACATCCCAGTCCAACGCACATACACGTCCATCCCCAAGCCATTATACAAAGAGGTGAAAGAATACATCCAGGACTTACTGGCCAAAGGCTGGATAGTCAAGTCGAAATCACCCTTTGCTGCGCCTGTAGTGTGTGTGAGGAAACGGGATGGCACGCTAAGACTTTGCATTGACTACAGACAGTTGAATCAGAAGACCGTGCCTGACCGCCACCCGCTTCCGCGCATCCGGGACCTCCTGGACACGCTGGGCGGCCACAGCTGGTTCAGCATTCTGGACCAAGGTAAAGCTTACCACCAGGGGTATATGGCTGAGGGTTCACGCCATATGACTGCCTTCGTCTCACCCTGGGGGCTATATGAGTGGGTAAGGATTCCTTTTGGTCTCAGTAATGCCCCCGCCGCTTTTCAACGCAGTATGGAAGAAATGCTAGACACCCTGCGTGATGATTGTTGCATTCCATATCTGGATGACATCCTTTGCTATTCAAAGGGGTTCACTGAACATGTTGAGGCGCTGCGCAAGGTCCTCAGAGCCCTTCAGCAACATGGGGTTAAGCTTCGCCCAACCAAATGTGAACTGTTCAAAGCAGAGGTCAGATATGTGGGTAGGCTGGTTTCAGAAAAGGGGGTCCGAATCGATCCAAAGGACTATGAAGCTGTCAAGTCACTCAGTCAGAAGACGCCAACGAACGTGGGTGAGTTAAGAAAACTGCTTGGGTTTTTAAGTTATTATCGGGCCTACATTCAAGATTTTTCCAGGATTGCTAAACCTTTGTACAGCCTCCTACAAGTCAAAGGGAGTCCTGAAAACACTCAGACCAAGCCCAAGAAAACCCGAAGTGCTCAGCTGCCCTCAAGGGCTCCTATCAGCTGGACAGGTGAGCACGACCACATCCTGAGGCAGCTCATTGACACTCTGTCCGACCCACCTGTGCTTGCCTACCCCGACTTCGAACTGCCCTTTGTTTTACATACTGACGCATGTGAGAAAGGGCTCGGGGCTGTGTTGTATCAGAGGCAGGGGGGAAAATTAAAAATCATAGCGTATGGCTCAAGAACTCTGACCCCAGCTGAAAAAAACTATTGTTTACATTCTGGTAAGCTAGAGTTCCTAGCTCTTAAATGGGCCATTTGTGAGAAGTTCAGGGATTATTTATTTTATGCCCCAGAGTTCACAGTGTATACCGACAATAATCCCTTGACATATGTAATGAGCACTGCCAAGTTAAATGCGACAGGACATAGGTGGGTAGGAGAGCTTGCAGATTTCCGGTTTAACATCAAGTACCGACCTGGTAGAGTTAATGTGGACGCTGACACTTTGTCACGCCTTCCGCTGGACATTGACAGTTATGTTGGAGAATGTACAGAGGAGCTTAGCCGAGACATTGTTTGTGCAACATGGGAAGGGAGTGAGGTAGCAAAGAAGAGTGATGTTGCCTATGTAGCTGCCTTAAACCTGGCTCAAGACATTGGGTCGGACACTAGGCCAGACGCACCAGCCTTACCTAGCATTAGCCATGAAGAGCTAGTGAGAGCACAAAGACAAGACACGACAATTAAAGAACTCCTCAGGTTAAAAGAGACCAAACCCACACTAACTGACAGAGACAGACAAAATGCAGATGGGTTAGTGCGGAGGTTAATGCGTGAGTGGGGGAAACTTAAGATGGAGAATGAGCTACTTTACAGAGAAGCTGGGGGTAGAAAACAGCTTGTACTGCCTGCAGAGTACAGGCCCTTGGTGCTGAAACTCCTTCATAAGGACATGGGTCACCTCGGTGCTGAAAGAGTTATCAACCTGGCCCGAGATCGCTTCTACTGGCCCTTTATGAAGAAGGACATTGAAGCTTATGTGACGAGACAATGTCCCTGTATAAAACAAAAGAAACCCACCACACACATTAGGGCACCCATGGGGAGCATCAGTTCCAGTGCACCCATGGAGCTAGTATCCATTGACTTTATGCATCTAGAAAAGAGCAGAGGTGGTTACGAATACATCCTTGTTGCAGTTGACCACTTTACACGGTTCGCTCAGGCGTGGCCGACCAGAAACAAGTCAGCCAAAACTGCTGCGGAGAAACTATACAACGATTTTATTCCTCGTTTTGGGTACCCTGCTAGACTACATCACGACCAGGGCCGTGAATTTGAAAACTCACTGTTTAGGGGACTACAGCAGCTGTCAGGTGTCAGTCACTCACGTACAACACCATACCACCCACAGGGAAATCCTGCAGAGAGATTTAATCGCACCCTACTACAAATGCTGAGAACTCTTGAGGAGGCAGAAAAGGATAACTGGAAAGACTTTCTGCCCCAAGTTGTCCATGCATATAATTGCACAAAACATGAGGCCACAGGGTTTGCCCCACATTTCTTAATGTTTGGACAGCATCCCCGCTTGCCCGTGGACCTCATGTTTGGACTCAACACAGAGGAGGACAGTGAAACACCATATGGATATGTTCAAGAGTGGGCAAGGAGGATGAAAGAGGCTTATCGTATTGCTAACAACAACAGCCAGCAATCGAGCGCTCGTGGAAAGAAACACTATGACCAACATGTGAGAGGAGTTGTCTTGGAGCCTGGTGATCGAGTGTTAGTTCGCAACCTGAGAGAAAAGGGCGGACCTGGAAAGCTCAGGTCATATTGGGAGCAGACTGTGTACATTGTCAAAGAGCAGATCAATGACAGCCCCATCTACAAAGTATGTCCCGAGAACAATGCCCAGAATACCAGGGTCCTCCACAGAAATCTGCTGCACCTGGTGAATGACTTACCTTTAACTGTTGATCACAGAAAAGATAAAGCACCCACCAAGAGCAGAGTCAGAGGCCACCGGGTCACTCCAAGCCAAAGTAATCGAGACAGCGACTCATCAGATTCTGAGAGTGACTCCAGGATGCGTTATTGGCTCAGAGTACCTGCGTCAACAAGATTACAGGAACCAGCCACCCAAACTCATCCAGTGTCGAGCCAAGTTTTCACACCCGTGGACCAACAGAGGGACTCTCAACTGAGCACTGTAGATGAACATTTTCAGCATCCAGCTGAAAATGAACTGGTCCAAAACGGTGAAACGGACGATGCACAAAGAGAACAAGAACTGGGAAGAGACACTGAACAGGTTGAACCTGAAATTGAGCGAGAGGAGCAAGTACCAACTCAGGAGGAATTTCTCAGGAGGTCTACTCGAGCAAGGAGACCACCTCAGACATTCACCTACAACACTATGGGTCAGCCCTCCTATCAGCCACAAGGGGTCATAGGTCATGTTGGACTGTGTGGGCTACAAGCTTCACCATTATGGGTAATGCAACCTGTACAAGAGCAATTTTATACTCAACAGACTGTGCCTTATGCAACGACAATGCCTTTTGCAGTGCCTTATAATTTGGTATACTGAGATGTGTACACTGAAGGGAAAGGTTCTTTTGAGTGAGGTTCCTGTGACAAGAACCAAGTTGTTAATATTTTGTGAAATGTTATCACTGGCGTTAAAGTGTCGGGAGCCACCTTTTAAGTTGGGGAGCGTGTGGTGCACCTGAAAATGTCACCACAATATTTGGTTTTCTTATGAATGTAAAGTATTTCCATGTGCAAGGGATCCTATTTTCAAATATATGTTATATTTTGTTTGCGGTTCGGCAAGTTAATATGCCTGCATTTTTATAGTGTTTTTCTGAGGAGCGGTGATGACGAAGCGGAACCTTTGTTTTGGCGGGGTGCGTTGCTTCCAGGTTGGTTTTGGGGACGGACTTCACATGCTTTCTGGAGCTAAACGGCAAAACAATGGTCGTCATCTTTGACTCCTAATTTTATTATTCTTCAGGTCAGTACATGGTGAAAACACATCACAACTACGATGTAAGATGTTTACCTCTTATGTGAACAGCACATATCACTGTAGGGCGGTTTCTGTGCAGTAGTTGCAAGTAAATAGTCACGTTAAATCTGGCAGGATGCCAGCTCGCGCTGGGAAGGTCTCGCGGGAAAGTGAATAGAAGGATTTGATATCTTACTAACTCCGGGTTGAGGATCACTTTGTTTTGTTTGAATGATATTCAGACCAAGTGTGGGAACTGAGGTTAAAGGTGGAACAAGGTTAGATTCTGCATTTGTTTTGTAAGTCTTGTCATTTTATTTTGATCGGTGTTCAGTTAAAGTCAGTGTACATTTTAAATGCTTATCAGTAAATATAGAGCTAGATGCAGTATTTGACATATTGTCTTCATCTAAGTGAAGGGTGAAAATGTGAAAAGGTTAATTACTGTAACACTGGTAAAAGAAGGAAACCAGGTTTGTAAATCATTGATACCATACAGGTACACTGTAAAATATTGGTTTGTTAAGTAAATATAGAGCTAGATGCAGTATTTGACATATTGTCTTCATCTAAGTGAAGGGTGAAAATGTGAAAAGGTTAATTACTGTAACACTGGTAAAAGAAGGAAACCGGGTTTGTAAATCATTAATACCATACAGGTACACTGTAAAATATTGGTTTGTTAACAAATCCTATAAATAAACATGCTTTCTGGAGCTAAACGGCAAAACAATGGTCGTCATCTTTGACTCCTAATTTTATTATTCTTCAGATGGTGTGTCATCACTGTTGCAGCAGTCCTGACACTTGGGACCTGTAACATGTATACAGGGTCCCATTTACAGCCAACAAAAGTATAAAATGAATGATGTGCTGAGGTTAAAATCCCTCTTCTCCACATCGAGAGGAGCCAGTTGAGGTGGCTCGGGCATCTGGTTAGGATGCCTCCTGGACGCCTCCCTGGTGAGGTGTTCCGGGCATGTCCCACCGGGAGGAGACCCAGAGGAAGACCCAGGACACGCTGGAGGGACTATGTTTCTCGGCTGGCCTGGGAACGCCTTGGGATTCCCCCAGAGGAGCTGCTGGACTCGTTTTGAAATATTTTTACAGTTGAATAATAACAAGTGGTTGTTTTTTCTCATTTAATAAAAATTAATGTGGTAAACATTTATGAAACATTTAATTCAGCACTAACATGTAAACATGATGAAATTGATCACATTTGTAGTAAACATTTGATGTATTAACAAATTTCATTAACAGGGATTAACCTGTCCAAATAAAAGTTGAATGAATGAATTTCAGGTAAGAAATAAACAAAATGAAACAGATCCATTTTGAAGTAAACATTTGATGTAATTAAACATTTCTAGTAACAATGTGATGAACATTGTGTAAGTTAATACATTTTATAGAAAAATTGCTACACAAATGTGCAAATATAAGTGAACAGCATGATTTACATAATTATGTATCCCTTGAAGCTGGAGAACAAACTCTGAGAAATATTTTTAGGAAGCTTCATGCTTTCTGCAGACGTCCAGCTATGGCTGTGTGGGTCCACACAAGGTCACAGTGGTTTGATTATGCACCTGTGCAGTGTGGACGATGCTTCAGGTGAACTTCATCTCCTGCCTCCAGCCGCTGGATGCTGCATGTCTTGTATCTGTGAAGGAACTTTCTCCAGGCAGCAGCGATCGCACTGAGTCCATCAGGAGATGCTCCAAGTTCAGGAGTTGGATTTTGTACTGCTAGCTGCATTTTAATGTATCACCCTCATCATGACTCAGAGAGCAGAACCTGTGAACACACAATTAAAATGGTGAATGAAAAGACAGAAACATTTGTCTATAATATATATGCATCTTAATACATATATATAAAGTAATCTAATCAAGATTTGAAGTCTACATGACAAGCTCAAGTCATTAAAAATAAGGTATTTTCTACGTGGAGCTTTGTAAATCAGTTAAAATACTATAAAAAATTAAGTGTTCACAATTTCTAATACTCATAGTAGCATACAGAAGGTTGATTGATTCTGAAAGACATGTATATTAATAATTTATGTAAAATTAATGAGCCAACAACGTACCTTCAACGTATTTAGAATCTGGGGGATTTAAAAATGTCCAAATCATCTATCCAGCTATTCATAGATTGGACCAGCTCTCCCAGTGAATTGTAATTATAAAAATTATTTGTGGTGTAAACACTGACACAGACCAGGTCTGCTAAAATGACTGGGAATGTCAGTGGAGGTAAGTATTACTCCAGGTCTCTGCTCCATTTATTTATTTCAAACGGGCAACATTTCCAATTATACCGATTTTTTTCCATGTAGTTTTTTTTTGTCATCTGGGAGAAGCTTATTACGATAGTCCACTTTATTTTGCGCTGCTTTTCAGAACCGTGACGGAAGAAATCTCCTGAATTTCTTTTATTTTTTCTGAAGGCAACAAAAATGGCGGTCGAGACCGGAACGCCCCGACACGCCCCGACACGCCCCCAACACTCCCCCACACAGTGACGTGTGCTCCAAAGCTCATAGGCTATAAATTTAGCCTACGATAGAGATCTGTCTTCTACCGGCTAACCACAGAAAATCACAGTTGCCAGATTTAATCTTTACTTTTTTTAGTTTAAAACTGTGCATAAGTGGTGTTGAAGTGTACAATCAGAGTTGTCAGAGTTAATCAATACTTTTTTTGTGTTGAAAACTGTGCGTAAGTGGTGTTAAAGTCTTTTCTTCGAGTGCTAAGTAGCGAAGCTACAAGCTAACTTTGTCCGGCTTGCCGTAGTGTTGCCATCGGACGCATGCGCAAAACGCTGCGTTCCGTCGAAAGTTTTTTTTTTTTTTTGTCGAAAGTTAAATTAAGCGTTGGTCAGCTTTAAATCAGAGTTGTCAGATTTAGTCTTTACTTTTTTTAGTTTAAAACTGCATAAGTGGTGTTAAAGATTTTTCTTCGAGTGCTGAGTAGCAAAGCTACAAGCTAACTTCGTCCGGCTTGCCGTAGTTTTGCCGTATACGAACGCATTGGACAAGTATTTTTCCAGTATGGCTGGAACGTACTTACCATTCTTTTGCAAGACGCTTATAAACCTTCTTGATCTCTGCCTGGCTTGCGATCCTGGTTACTCCTGGGGTTTTGTATGGGTCCATCTCAGGTCCTGCATGGCTGGATCCAGCCAGCAGCAGCACAGAGAGGAGCACTATGCACCACGGCCAGAGGCAGTGACATGCTGACCCTGTCACCAGTTACCTTACATCAGAGCAACCATCATCATCAGGAGGACCTCCACATCATGACACAGACTTTAGACGATTCATAATGTGTTTATCTGTTTCTTAAAAGTAGGGAGAATAACTAAAACGGAGCCGCAGATGTTTCCAGGCAGTTCAGTTCTTTCTTTCTCCCTCTCTGTTATGAATGGTTGCTTCAGCGCAACACCTTCAGTCACCTCGAACAGAAGCGGTCAGCTCGTGTCATCTTACACCACATATTCAATAAAGATTTAGCTCCTTTCCCATCATTAACAGCCAAAAACGCCCAGGGTGTGTTCCGCATCATTACACAGCTCCTCCAGGATTGACGACAACCTGATGCCGTGAAGCGGGACTCTAGACTGATGCACCTCATCTCGAAAGTAATCTTGGGAAATTGAGTGTTTCGTGAAAGCTTTATTTTATTTTTATTTTTTTACTCTGTAAGCTTGATGTTGCTTTGTACAGTATGCGTTCCTACAGAGCCAAGCTCACAACAGTCTCCGTACGCCGGAACTCACCGTGAACATAATTGAACGCACCCTTACTTTTGACCAATCACAGACAGCGGTGATGTAAACAAGGAAATAACAAGCGCAACCAGAGGAAGCTATACCACAAAATAATCTCTATTAAGAAAATTTCACTACTAGGTCCAGAGAGTTTTTAAATAATTAACAACTCAAGCATTAGGCTTCTTTCTTGTAGTACAAAACAGTGCAAAATATATCTTGTGTAGTTTTAGCCATAAGTTTTAAACTAAAGAATATGTTGTTAACTCTTAACAGTTTCTAATATTGTCACTTAATAAACGAACAGTAACAGAGCAGCATTTTACACTGAAAACAATTGACCCTCC
This sequence comes from Garcialebias charrua, assembly GCA_038048925.1. Taxonomy (NCBI): domain Eukaryota; kingdom Metazoa; phylum Chordata; class Actinopteri; order Cyprinodontiformes; family Rivulidae; genus Garcialebias; species Garcialebias charrua. Next base: position 28,705 of record JBBPBX010026709.1, on the reverse strand, counting down.
AACCCTCTAGAGAGCGTCTCCTTCAGCTTTAAGGAGAGCTGACAAGGTATCCTCTGTGGCTTTGACCAGAGCCTCGCAGTAAAATCACACAACACAGCGTTGTGTTCACAGATCAGAGGGCAGGTTTCTCTAAAGCTGACCAATGCTTACTTTAAACTTTAGACCAAAAAAAAAAAACTTTTGACGGAACGTAGCGTTTTGCACATGTCCAAATATATGTAGAAGGGTGCCAGCTGCAGCTAAAGTGTCCCCAAATAAATCCAAATTGTATTCTGTAATCCAAACTAAAGACAAAGGTCTACATTTTGATGTGTAAGAAGTGTAAAGAGAATCAAACTCACAAGAATAATTGAAGATGTTGCCAGTTGCTCATTATGGTCTCCATGGTAACTGCACACTGTCTGTCACTCCCTGACTACAAACTTAGGAGGTAGACTGAAGTAGGAATGTGCGATATGGCCTAACCTAACCCACCCCTCATACAAACAACTCTCATAATACATGGCACACTAGACACCCAGGCCGGGTCAACCTGCCCCCTCCCATGGACCACTGATCATGCCCCCAAACACCCAACCCCCAGCCCACAAACCCGCAACCCATCAGCGAGCCGAGGGCCCCCTGCCCAGAGCCGGGCACAAGAGCGCAAGCCAGCCCAAAGCCCGGCAACCCGCCCACCAGAGCCCAAGATCCCCGACCACACTAGGCCCAAGTCCGGGGATGACAAGCCCCCAGAACCCCAAGTCCTCGGCGCCCACCCCAAACCTACCCCAGCACAGCCAGGCCACCGACCGGTGACCCATGACCGCCGCCACAGACCACCCGAGGGCCCGCATGCAGCCACCGGCAGACATCCCCCAGAACCACCCAGGGTGAAAGCAGGGCCCCCCTGCCCAGGAACCCCCAACAGCCCAGCCCCCTAGCCCAAACCCCGACACTCCCCCCACACCAGCCCCAATGCCCCACAAGGCCAGATCCCAGACCCCCCACCCTCACTATGTAACGGAGCCGATCAAAGAATGCCAGAGAGATTGATCCGATGTGTCGGCAGATGCTGTTTCAAGACTAATATGATCTAACAGAAGATTTTTATAGTGATTAATGCTAAGATTATTTTTATTTTTCCAATTTATGAGTATAGTTTTCTTTACGATACATAAGGCAGTGAAAATCATGCGGGATATATTTTTTTCTAGTGTAACATCTTCAAAGATAGCCAATAAGCAAACAGACGGAGAGAGTGGAATATTACATTTCAGACATTTAGACAAGTCTTCACAGACCTGGACCCAGAACCTCTGAACAGGTTGGCAAAACCAGAATGTGTGGATATAATCATCAGGTATATTTTCTGTGCACTGTGAACAGTTGTTAGATGATGTAAATCCCATCTTAAACATTTGCTGACCTGTATAATGTACTCTATAGAGAACTTTATACAGTACTGTATTAATTGTAAAATGGAGATTCCAGTCATTTTAAATGTACACTGTATTTAAACATACTTGAGACCAGGTTTTTTGTTCAAAGTTGATTGATAAATCTGTCTCCCATTTTGCAACAGGTAGCGTTATGGAGTCATCAGACCTTTTACCAGTTGACGTCATCACGCAAAGCTTGCCTGAAACGAGCGTTCTGATTGGACGGCAAAAAGCCGTGCCAATTTGAAACCGGATCTCGGGGGTTAGTAGGAAGGAGCCGGGTAGCTTTAATGATGGCGAGTAGTAATTTAGAAGCTTGGTTTCTTAAAATAGTGGACAACAACTGGTCAAAATGCCTGAACATCGTGCCGCGGATCCGAGAGGAGGTGATAGTGAGGCAGCTGTCGCGTGGGGCCACCGTCTCCAAGACAACAATAGCTGAAACAAGAAAGTTGAAGTCAGCCAGATCTATCACCTTTACAAAAGATGGACATGTTCAGCTCGTGGGTGTTTGTGGCACTGCTGACGATAGTGTTCGTGCTGGCACTGTTGTCATTCATGCTAAAGTAAAGGCAAGCATGAAGCAACGCAACTATCGGGTGTTTATGGCGCTGATGGAAAATGGGGAAATCCTTCAGGCTTCTTGCGAATGTCCAGCAGGGTGAGCTAACTCTGTTGTGTAGTTGTCAACAACGTTATATCCAAGCGTCAGAAAATACATGTTTTAAATTTCTCACATCAATACTTCTGATATTTAGACTGATTTGGTTATTGTTACGGGTTTAACTTCTTCTGTTAGCTGCTAACTAGCGCCATGTAGCCACAGTATGTAAACAAAAACATGACGTTTGAGTCAGTCACACCATGTTTTAAATTTCTCACACTAATACTTCTGATATTTAGACTGGTTTGGTTATTGTAACTGGTTTAACATCTTCTGTTAGCTGCTATAAATAGCACCTTGTCTTCATAAGAGCTGTCATTTTACTGTAAGCACAGTATGTAAACAAAAACATGACGTTTGAGTCATTCAATATTCGTCATTATTTGGTTTTTTTTATTACAGTTAACTATGTCTTATAAACAACATTAGACAATTGGTGATGTTGTAATGTGAAAAATAATAACTATCCCAAGCGATACATTTATTAGCTTTCCTGGGAAAATTGATTTATGTTTGATAACGTATTTACTATTACACTTTTGACACTGTTCATACAGCTGACACTGTATGAGACGTAATGTGTGTGAAAATGTTAAATGTATTACCAAAAAGATATTTTGCATGTGAATTCCCTGACACATAATATGGTTGTATATTGTGTTTGTGATTATATTTGCAGGCAAGGAGGTGGCTGCAACCATGTTGCTGCATTGCTTTTTGAGTTGGAGAAACACCAAAGTAGTGGGGTGTTGGAAATACATTCAAAACCAACTTGTACTCAGTTACCTTGTACCTGGAAGGGACCAGCCCAGAAACGACCTGCACCTGCTACTTGGGATGAGTTGCAAGTTTTAAAGTGAGTGTAATCATTGTTCCTGAACAAAATTCATATTAAGCTAATAACACAAATACCCAGAAAGGTGACTTTAGGTGTCCAACTTCATCAACAACTGGAATAACACAATATCACTTATTATGTCTTATTCCAGTCCAAAAAAACTATTCCACATTATCCAATTGTAGTTTATTCAATTGTGTTAATTGTTGTTAATTGTTTTCTAGTGGCACTAGATAAAAAAATAAAAGCACTAAGAAATAAATTCAACCACATAGTTACGGTTTTAAAAGCTTTCTACAATTCTAAGATCTGGAATAGTTTTTGGACATTTAACAAAAACACTTCAACAAACAGATTTGCTATTATGTGTTTGATATGAACCCTTCATCTTTTTGTCCTTTAAGGCATGACATCCGAGTCGAGAAGTTTTCCAGGAGAACGCTGAACAGCTTGAATTTTGACCCACGACATCCTGATGACCGGAATCAGCCCATTACTGCTGGTCTTCACAAGGACTTGTGGAGCGTGGAGCCATTGTTGCCCTTTTGCAGGTTGTAGTAGTATTTATTTTCACATATTTTTATTGATATTTTGCATATAGAACAAAGGTACAGTATTTACAAATTCGAGGGTATAAAAGTGTTGAAGATAACAAAACTATTCACACCTTTGACTCTAACATGCCTTTTTTTTCTCCCAGGAACACCAAACACATACAGAACACCTCCAATAGTGAAACACAGTAAAGTGAAGGTAGTAGTAAATAAAATATAAAACAATAAAAATAAATAAATTGAAATAACTTTTAAGTAAAAAAAAATAAAAAAATAAAAAAAAGAAACCTAGGTGTGCAGGGGAATTTGTATTTCTACATTAAAGCAACAAATTCCATAAAAGGCTGCCAGATAGAGTAGAATTTGTTCAAATTTCCAGATTTAGTATATCTAATTTTCTCCACTTTCAAAAAGGACATGACCTCATTTATCCACATTGTGCTGGATGGAGTTTTAGTTGATTTCCAATTACAAAGAAGGTGACGCCTAGCGATCAAGGAAGTAAAAGCTATCACCTTCAACTCTCTTGTGGAGTATTGACTATATTGCTCCGGGAGACCGAATATGACAGTGTAAGCCGAGATGTCAATAGTTTTCGAAAGTACAATCGATATGGTATGAAAATAAATTTGCCAGAAGTTCACAAGGGCTGAGCACAAAAAAAACATATGTGTAAGATTGCAGGGCGAGCCTCCACAGCGGTCACAAACATCTATTACATTAGGGTAGATCCGTGCCAGTCTAGATTTTGAGTAATGACATCTGAATATTACTTTGAACTGTATCAGACTCAGGCGGGCACATATAGAGGTATTATGAATAGCCATCAGAGCTTTCTCCCACCAGTGATCATCAAAAACTAGCCCCAATTCCTGCTCCCAAGCTCTCTTAGTGCTTGTGGTTAAAAACACATCATATGATTGAATAGAATTATAAATCTTTGAAATTAAGGACCCTTGCAATGGGTTAAGTTGTATAAATTCGCTCCACGGCTGTTCAGGAGGCAGATGAGGAAAATTAGGAAATAAGGATTTTGCACAAGCTCTTATCTGAAAATATCTAAACAAATGAGAGGGTGGGAGATGAAATTTAGAAGCTAAATCAGTGAAAGAGCAAAACAACCCTTCTCTAAATAAATCTTTGAAACATTTTAGTCCTTTATTCTGCCATAAGGAGAATGTTGGATCAGTAAGAGCAGGTTTAAACAATGGGTTTTTTAAAATTGGGGTCAAGACTATGGGGTCTGTAAATTTAAACTGTTTCCTAAACTGAAACCATATCCGGAATGTATCTACAACTATGGGGTTGGTAGTTTGGCCAGAGGGATTCACAGAAGTTGGACCTGTAAGCAAAGCTGAAAGTGAAGCTGAGGGACATGAATATATTTCTAATTCACACCAGGTTATATCAACGGGATTAGACCAGAAAGCAATTTTGTTAATATTAGCTGCCCAGTAATAAAATCGAAAATTTGGTAAGCAAAGACCACCATGAAACTTACAGTTCTGAAGTGTTTTTTGTCTTACTCTGGGTGTTTTGCCGTTCCACAAAAAATTACCAATAGCTGAATCTAAAGAATTAAAAAAACTTTTTGGTAAAAATACAGGTAGACATATAAAAAGAAACAAAAATTTTGGCAGGATGTTCATTTTAACACTACTTATTCTCCCTATCAAAGAGAGTGGGAGGGATTCCCATTTTTGAAAGTCTTTTTTGATGTCCACCAAAAGTGAAAGAAAATTTTTAGAGTACAGAGACTTAAAAGATCTGGTTATGTTGACCCCAAGATATCGAAAACCTGAAGGGCATAGCTTAAAAGGGACATCCGATTGGGAGAGTTGTAGGGCCAAGTGGTTAACAGGATAGCATTCACTCTTGATGACATTAACTTTATACCCTGAGAAATGGGCGAATCTGTGAAAAAATTTCACAATTGCGGGACAAGTTCTTATTGGATCAGTAACATATAGAAGCAAATCGTCTGCATATAATGACAATCTTATTTCTGTATGGCTCCTGATGATTCCATTAACACTTGGAGAGGATCTCAAAAAAATACTCAAAGGCTCTATTGCAAGTGCAAACAAAAGGGGCGATAGGGGGCAACCTTGTCTGCATCCTCTATTTAAAAGAAAATATCCGGATCTGTTATTATTGGTAATAATACTGGCACAGGGCAAAGTGTAAAGAAGGCGTATCCACGATATAAAGTTTTTACCAAATCCAAATTTTTCCAAAACGACAAACAAATAACTCCATTCAACCCGATCGAATGCCTTCTCAGCATCAATTGTTATGACAACCTCAGGCGCTAGTGAAGTCCCCCTCGAATAAATAACATTCAACAATGTGCGAACATTGTAATAAAGTTGACGTCCCTTTATGAAGCCAGTTTGCTCCCTGGAGATAATTGTTGGGAGAACTCGTTCAAGTCTTTGAGCCAGGGCCTTTGCAAGAATCTTTGTGTCAACATTCATTAAAGATATTGGCCGGTAGGAGGTACAGAGATCAGGATCCTTGTCTTTCTTTAAGAGAACGCTGATAGAAGCTTGCCTTAGTGAAGGGGGAAGTGAACCGAGTAACAGAGACTCAACATAGACAGAATAAAGCAATGGAATAAGTTTAGCTTGAAATACTTTAAAAAACTCAGATGGGAATCCATCAGGTCCCGGAGCTTTATTATTTTGCATATTTTGTAAAGAGGTATTTAACTCCTGGATAGTCAGACCAGATTCTAGATGATCAATCAATTCTGGGTGTAAAGAAGGAAACTGAAGCTCATCCAGGAACTTATGCATATCAGTCAGATCTGTTGGAAGTTCAGATTTATACAGGGACTCATAAAATGATGAAAAAACCAAATTAATAGTTTGCATGTCCTCCTGCTGGACCCCCGAGCCGTCTGTAATACGACATATTGAACGTGAAGCTGCTTGGCGGCGCAATTGATGAGCTAATAATCTGCTTGGCTTGTCTCCATGTTCATAATACCTAGCACGAGAATGAAGCATAAGGCGCTCCGCCTCATTAGTTGTAATAAGATCCAGCTCAGTTTGTAGGACCAAACGACGCTTTGAAAGATTATCAGATGGAGTAGCTGCAAGCTGTTGATCAACCAATTCCAACTCAGATAAAAGCTTCTGAATCTTTGACATCTTCAATTTCCTCACATGCGCAGAATATGAAATTATCTGACCACGTAAATATGCCTTCAAAGAATCCCACAGGAGCGCCCTAGAAATTGGTTCAGAATCAGAATCATTAAGTGCAATAAAATCCTCTATTGCGTCCGTAATAAATTTGTGAAATTTATCATCTAATAATAATGAGGTGTTAAATCGCCATTGAGAGGGATATCGAGGCCCAGGTGCAATCTGAAGATCAAAAGAGACAGGAGCATGATCCGAAATAATGATTGGGTGATATGTAGCATTTGATACTTTAGGCATAAGTTTAGCATCTATAAAAAAATAATCTATACGTGAAAAAGTCTGATGAACAGGTGAATAAAAAGAATATTGCTTATTGTTCGGATTATGAGATCTCCAGGGGTCAACACAACCATTATTTAACATGAAACTATTTAGGGTTCTAGCCATTGATGATTGGGTTAGAACAGGTTTAGAACGGTCTAACAGAGGATCTATAGTACAGTTCATATCCCCACCAAAAATCAAAACAGAGTCATTCAAAGATGGCAAAATTTCAAACAGCTTATTCATAAAACCAGGATTGTCAAAATTGGGAGCATATACATTAACTAGCAAGGTGGATACATGGAATAAAGTACCTAATACTATCAGATATCTGCCATCTTTGTCTGAAATGACTTTAGACATTTTGAATGGTACAGATTTACCTATTAAAATAGCAACCCCTCTAGACTTTGAATTAAAACTGGAGTGGAGTACCTCTGCAACCCATGAACATTTAAGTCTAGACTGGTCTTTAATTCTCATATGGGTCTCCTGTAGAAAAACAATGTCAGGTTTCAAACGTTTTAAATGAGATAACACCTTACTTCGCTTGACAGCGCACCCTAAACCTCTAATATTCCAGCTAATAAATCTTACATTTGAGTTATTTGCATTAGCCATGTAAAATATGCGTTAATATTGATGAAACATTCAGCCTCCGCCCCCACGTACCAGGTAAAGAATAAAAAAATAAAAATAAAAAAATAAAAACACACACACACACAACACACCACATCCCTCCCCCAGATAGCACTTACCATTATCCCATCCCCAAACGACGGAATACCAGTGCAAACTCCAATAGGAGTCATAAGCCTAAAGACTAAACTTAAGGTTTTGAACCCAACCATCAACCTCAATTCACCCCAACTCAGTTGGAGCTCCTGCAAACAAATATAAACGATCGTGTATTTAATAACAGAATAAGTATATTACATGTCACCAAATCCTCTTGTGTCTCCAGTTGGTCTAAAGTTTAGACCAACCTAAAAAGCCTAAACAAAAATTTTCCTAAACTGAACAATATGAACAGCGTCACTCACTTCATATTAAACTAAACAAGATCAAAAATATTTCAAATAAGCAATACAGCCACCACTGTCAAAAGTCATTTTAAAATAAAGAAAAATCTGATTGAAACTTTTACTTACAGTCGAGCCATAGTTTTAATTTTAAGGTGGTGCTGGCAGTTTTATTTTGTCTTCAGTGTTTTCACGAAGGCAGCCGCCTCCACAGGTGAAGTAAACTCTCTCGTGACACCTCCTTTAGTAATGCAAAGTCGAGCTGGATGCAGCAGCCCAAACCGTATGTCCGGAACCTCTCTGAGCTGATGTCTGACGTCATTGAAAGCTGCACGGGCTTTTGCAATCCGAGCAGTAAAATCAGGGAAGATGGAGATTGTGGCGTCTCCCACTTTTACCCGCTGCTGGACTCTGGCCCGCTGTAGAATGTCGGCGCAGTCTGTATAATAATGTAAACGAGCTATTATAGGGCGGGGCCGCTCACCCGGCTTCGGTTTGGACTGTAGAGATCGGTGCGCCCGGTCCACCACCGGTTCCTTATCCAGGCCGAGCGCATCCTTAAGCAGGGTGGAAATCATATTAGCGCTGATGGGGTTACGCTCCTCCGGAAATCCAATAATTCTAATATTATTCCGCCGAGATCTTGACTCTAATTCCTCACATTTATTATCAAGAGCGAGGACCTGCACCGAAAGCTTGTCCAAATTACTCTTGAGTGAAATCACATCATCAGTGCATGAAGACAGCGGTCCCTCCATGCCTGCAACAGTCACCTTTAATGCATCCACCTCCGACTTAATAGCCACAATGCTGTCATTCAGCTCCGACTTCACGCTGTGCAGCTCCGACTTAATCTGGGACAGATTATTATTCAGCGCCGTCTCCAACTCCGTCTTAAAAATGCTCACCATCTCTTCACGGAGTGCACCGAGAAGTTCAGCTTTAAACTCCGACACGTTCCAGGAAGTTTCTTCTGGCTGTCGCCTGGCAGCCGCGCCCTTCGGTGAAGTCTCCAGCTGCGGCGGTGATGACAGCGTGGGAGCAGACCTCCCCGCTGCGGTCGTCAAATTGATCGTGTTTTTAGATTTTGGAGGCATCTTGATTTATAAAAGAGCTCTTATAAAGTTTAGAGGACAGGCAACATGAAATGCCCAAATGCACCTTTTCTTAAAAGAACAATTTGCAGGATTGCAGGAGCTCCCTCCGACACGTCTTACTCCATCAGGTGCAAAACCGGCTGCAGGTTGTAGTAGTAAACTTTAAAAACCACTAACGCTTATCTGCATGTTCTTTAATTCATTTATTTTGTCTAGATCAGGAGTCGGCAACCTGCGGCTCTATAGCTTTAACTTTAGCTCTCTTCAACTTTTTCCTTTACAGTATTTCTATTCTTAATTCTTATTTTCAACCATAGTGAAATACATAGGTCTGTATAGTTTCTATTTTTTTATAATTTCGTTAAAAAATTCCCCCACCTCTTTACAATAATCTGATTTTTTTTCATTTGTCTGAAATTGTATGCATATGAATAAAAATTAAAATCCATTACATATTTTTAGCTTTAAAATGTCACCACCTACTGGCAACAAAATTCTCCTCAAAAAAAGTTAAAGTGACCCATGGGCCACCAGCTGGTAACAGCTGTAGCAGGTTGTTGCGGCTCTGGACACATTGAATTGAGTGCATGAAGGTTTAAAAATGGCTCTTTTGATCAGAAACACTGCAGACCCCTGGTGTAGATTTTCAAGCTTCATGTTTATTTCTTTTCAGGTACGCTGTTCCCCTGGCGGCAGTTCCGGACCCTCCAGCAGCAGAAGAGTTAGGTGAAGATCTCGGCCCATTTCCGGTCTCCATCTTCACCATCAGAGAGGCCTGTCAGAAGTACAAAGCATCTTTAAACGTCTCACAAGAACAATCTGATTCAATTGAGGCAGAAACACGCAAACAGTCGTCCTGTGATTTATGGTTCAAACACAGAAAATTTCGTTTGACTTCATCAGTTATGCACAGAGTTTTTGTCATGCGGCCATCTACAAACCCAAAAAAATTTCTGGCACAAAAGCTGTACTGCTCTGAAAGACTGCAAACAAAAGAAATGAAGCTTGGGATTGAGCGAGAAGAAGCAGCGGCACAAAGGTACAAGTTGAGTAGAGATCTTAAGGAGAATGAAGACATTACCTTGCTCCGTTCCGGCTTGCGTGTCTCCACTAAGCATGGATTCCTGGCAGCCTCCACTGACCGGCTGGCCATCGACAGGTCTGGCACAGTCCGTCTGTTGGAAATAAAAAATCCAGCAAACTGTTGGGATGCTACAAACATGGATGACATATGCAAAAAACAGTCATGTCTGCAGATTGACACAAATACCTCAAGCATCACACTGAATAGAAAACATGCTTACTACACTCAGGTTCAATCCCAGTTGTACTGTTACGAATTACCAGAGTGTGATTTTGTGTTGTGCACAAAATCATTCCTGCATGTAGAAACAGTGAAGGCAGACTTTTCTTTCATGCAGAAGCTGCTACACAAAGCAGAAGGTTTTTTTGATAACATCTTTCTGCCAGAAACTGTGTTCCCTAGAGTGAAACACAACCTGGATCCAATTGATATAAGAACATGTTGAAGTGGGGTTTTTTTTTTGGTGATTTGTAGCAATGGCAGTTTCTGGTGCTATTTTTGTGCTAGGTGAATATTTATAATGATTTTTGCTTTTTTTTTTTTTTATTTTTTTTACAGCGTTCCAAAAAATGTTGCAGTTCTGCGCTTGTAGCACAATGTTATGCTTGTGGTTTCATGAAATGTTGGTGGGTAGTGTATTTGTGTCGTTTCTGGGGAGAAAAGTTATGCTGCTGTGTTTGCACAATGTCAACGTTCTAACTACATTGGATGTTCTAGTATTTTGATTTTTCCTGAAAAGGATTAAATTCAGCAGAAGTTTACACATTTTCAGGATGTTTGTTACATAGTATTTGACGCTGTTTTTTCATAATGTGAAGATGCAACAAAAACATTTCTCATTATCCTACAACTCAATGTTTCTGGAGAAATTGTGAAGTCCCCCGTGATGTTTTTGCACAATGGTACTTTAATATGATGTTTACAGCTACTGATTAAAGACAGCTGAAGATTGTACGTTACACCGATGTTTCGAACATATTTATTTTGTAATAAAAGAAACTGTGCCTTTCTGAAATGGCTGCATTTATATGTGAAGTATACCCAACAAACTTTGAACACTTTCTGTGTTTTGCATCGAAAAAAAGTTAATGTCCAAAACTCGTAATTAAAAGAGGAAAACCGTTACCTTGCAGATGGGTGCTTGAAACAGAGTCAAGTAAGCACAGGTGTGTACGATGTCCTCCAGAATAGGGTGCAGTGTTAGTGGCATGGTCCCATCCAGAAGATGGAAAGATTTTATCCGGCCAATCAGTCGCTCAACATGAATGCGCACTTCAGCGATTTGTCTGGTCTGCTCCACCTGTAAAATAGATGAAGAACAGTTTCTGGCAGATTAGAACACAAATATGAAGAGCTCAAAACGCAATATTCTTTATTAGTTATGTTAAAGGTTCAGTATGTAGTTTCTGGAACACGCTGGAACTTATGAAATTTTTGGACAGAGACACGTTTCTGATCCCTCCCCCTCAGAGCCATATATGGCTCTGTTACCCTTGCTCTGTTGAAATTCAAATTCAAGCTCTGTTTTTATTGCCTGGTTAACGGCGTGTCACCTTGGCTTTTTAGAAATGCTTTTAGATAAGCAAGTGGACAATAGTTTTTTTCAGAGATTACTTGTCTAACTTCAGTATGTTAGGAGGTAGTGACAGAAGAAATATGTTAAAAATATATTGTTAGAAAAGTTACATACAGCTCCTTTAACATGTTGGTTTGTTTCACAATAAATTCTGGACAACCTACACTGACTATAGCCCAGTGTGTTCGCCATACTGACCCAACTCACATGACAGAATCCTGCCAGGCTTCTTAGCTTCTGTGTGGCATTATTTATTTTGACGTGGTCAGGCCTGGATTCGTTCAGAAAAGCGGCCCGGACATTTTTGGGTGATGCCAGCCAACAATCATTATTTATATAAGTCACAGACAGAAACCTGTCAGTTACACGCTGGCGGAAACACCTATATTTACCAACATATTTTTACTTACCACTTAGTGCTTAGGACACAACACTCCTTGTACAATGCATACCTCATCCTCAGTGAACTGCTTGTTCCCTGGATGTAGAAATGGTGGCAGGTTCAGACTAGCTCCCCTTTTTTCCACCTCTGACTTCACATCGAATCCTTTGTCAGCAAGGACTCTGTCACCGGGTTGAAGGTAATCAAGAAACCCACAGTTGACAGTGATGAACTTGTCCGATGATCCTCCACAGTACAAAGGAGATATGTAGCATAGCACTCCATCAGGTGTACATGCGACAAGTATCTGCAACATCAGAAACACTTAAATGATAACACTGAAAAAAGCATGATGACATTAAACATAACTTTACTAAACAACTAGTGAAAACACTTTATGGCAGGGCAACATGAATAGAAACAGAAAATCGATTAAAAAAGAAGATTTTTAAAAGGACTGAATACTGTATTACCTTTGCTGTGTTGTTTTGTTTGTAAGAAGACCATGTTCGTCGCTGACTGACCAGGGAACTTGGTGCCTCTACAAAAAACTCAGTGCAGTCTATAATGCACCTCAGGTTGGAAAACTTCTGGGCTTCAACTGGCATGAAGTGGCGCACTTCAAAACGGGACGGAAAACGGCACATATCTTGCAGTTCCAGCCTGAGTAGACGGATCCAGGAGGTAAAGATTCTGGAGAAATGTGCAATGCTGATGCCAAGTCGGGCAGACAGATCCTCAACAAACAAGCCTAACTTAAGCCTGATTAAAACAGCTGCAAATTCATGTTTAGGTGTTAGAAGCCGCTTTGGACCAGAAATACCCTTGGCTTGGTCATAATCTACATTTTCACCCCTCCAATAGCGCATCCGTGCTGCTTTGTGGTGAAGTACTTTGTACAAAGCATCAAATGTGCTTTTGCTTTTCAATCCCAGATAAAACTGCACAGCACCATCATCAAAGCTGTCTGGATCATAACTGACTGCCTTAAGTCTTGCATCCCGTTCTTCCAGCTGCTTCCTCAATGTTGACAACTCGCTGTCTTTGCTCTTGAGCTGTTGCGTCTGTTGATCAATGAGGAGGTATGCTGCGTCCAGTTTGCTTTTCTGCTCCATCAATTCCTTCCTTAGTCTCTGCAACTCGGAAGAAGCATCATCTTCCATACTGGGTTCCTCCGCCGTTCCAACAGTCTCGGCTGGACAAACATCAGAAGGTGTGCTGTATGTGTGATCAGTCAGTTGGTGGCCAGTTGTAGCTGTAAAACAAATAAAGTATTAATTCATATTTCACAATAAACAAAACAGTCTTATGTATACCAGAAAGTTCATTCTCAATAGATACAGTCTTATGTATAGTTAAACTGTATGCTTATACACACAGAGCAACAAATGGTTAACTTCACTGTCACACACACAAACACACACACACCCACCCACACATACACACCCGTCTGGTGCATGTGTGTGCATTACTTTTTACCCATAACATCCAAAGGACAGACTGAGGAAGTCTTTCGGACGAAAGACAAAACGTTTCTACAGTTGTTGTTTTTTTGCTTTGTTTTGTTTTTTGAATGTCCAGAGGACCAGACTTAGCTTTTTTGGATCCAAAGGACAATGTAGTTCAAAAATGAAATGTAGAGTAATAGAAAGATACAGGGTTTTCATTAAAAAATAGTGTCAACTGCAACTTTATTTCAGATGAATTATGATGAAAAGCCTCTATGCAATGTATCATTTGCATTAACTTATAATTTAAACCAAACACAATTATTTAGAGCACTTAATTTTTCAATAGCAACCTCAATTTGAGCATATATGCCATATTTTCTGAATTTCCTGTAAGCTAGTGATGTGTATATTCCTTTTTCAACTGAAAGATATCATTACACCATTAATACTTAACATACAGTATTTTTTTTAATCTACATTGATTGGATTTGATCCATTTTAAGGATTTTTCCCAATTAATTTGATCTGATTTCACTCTATCGGTATATGTTTGATGACAGGATCATTGCTCCTTTTTTTATGTGACAGCATGTCATGTCACAGATGCTCTCAGCAAAACTCTGCAAATAACTTACAGATAGGGTACAGAGAAATGGCCGAAATGTTTTAAAAGATACAGTGCTGTCAGACCTCTATTAATGTTTAATGTAATCCTCAACTAATAACGAATGTTAATAAAACATGTTTGTGTTGTGGAAACTACTATATTATTTCAACACAGAAAGAGTTCAAATGATGACAGCTAACAGTGCAGTGGTCTGTTCATTTTTAGACAACTGTATGTTTGATGAAATTTTACTCACCTGTTATTTCTTCAGGGAGGTTGAAGGAAGACTCTCCTTGCATGTCGCAGGTTGAAACTTCAACACAGCTAGTGAACTGAGGAACAGCGAGGCCTAGTAGTTCTAGTTTTTCGGTATGAGTTGTAGAACTAGCTAGCTCATCAACTGTCCAGTAGCATGTTGTTTTGCTGCGGGAGGTTGTTCTCTGTTTTGTGGGTTTCCCATGTCCAAGATGTAAAGTTGGAACGTAATCCACGGAGTTTGGATCATTAATGGATATGCCAGATAAAAAATGGCGATCACACACTTTGCTGTTTTGAGTCGGTGTGAAGTCCTCCCGGCGAAGCGCGTCAAGCCACATCTTCCTTCTTTTAGTCGCTTTACTCGACTTTCCAAGAGGGACTTGGTAAAACGAACAAGTCTCACCTTTTTCTTTTTCTCGTTTACGTTGCCTCGAACAATTATAAACACAACAGAAGTCCTTTTTCCCCATCGCAAACGAAGGCAGTACGGTATTGATAACACCAGAGTAACTCCCCCGCGCTTACCCCAGACTTCCGGTAAATTCTGGAAAAATACGAGTGCGCATGCGCGATGACGTCAACTGGTAAATGGTCTATTTGTGCCCTTCATGGGGCCCCCTAGTGGCCACGGGGCCCTAAGCAGCCGCTTAGTTCGCTTATAGGCAGGTCCGGCTCTGTTTGTAGATGACCACGTGGCCTAATGGAGAAGGCGTCTGACTTCGCATCAGAAGATTGAGGGTTTGAGTCCCTTCGTGGTCAAGATCCCTGAATTATTTCCCATCTTACACAAAGCCATGTATCAGAAATCAAAATTACAAGAAGGTGTCCATAAAAAATCAATATGTAGTTCGTTAGTTTCTTATCACCCATTCTACAATAATGCTAGTTAGGTGGTCACTATCCTTTCGTACCACCAAAACTTTGTTGAAGCTTTTCTTATTTCACTTTGCCATCGATAGGTGCGATTCCACTTGTCTTGTGTCCACTTGATTTGTACACTTGAATTGTCTCAGTTTAAACACAATATAACCATGTTCAGTCAGTTCACCTTGATAGTTTCTATGTTTTGCTGAAACATTTCAACCTCCATGCAAAGGACTTCATAAATCAGAGGAGCCACAAACAAAGTCAGTCCCACAAGCAGCAGAGTTCCATAGTGGTTAAAACCAGTTTAAGGGTGATAATATTGTTTCCCAACACTTTAATTTCACAATAAATTCACTTCTTTATGTCAATGACAGCAACCTCAAGGACAACGTTTTTAGGCATGCATAGTTCAGACTTGAAGTGTAAGACCTAAGCTTTGTATTAACCAGACTTAAAATGTTGCTTTGTTTAGTGAGTACCTTTTGTATCTTGTAGTTCTCAGCTTAATAGCCTATATGCCACGGGGGGGGCGTGACGTACTTCCGGCAAAATGCAACACCTACCCGCCACTTCCGGTTCCCATCCACCTCCGTTGTTGCTAGCGTTAGCTCCTAGTAGCAAACCATGACAACGAGCCGAAACGGGAAGCGGCCGCGCGCTACCGGCACTACACGTGAGTACCGTTGTGTCCGCCCACCGGTGGGAACAGCTGTTCCGCGGGGGGGTTTCGGCGAACATTTATCGCGGCTATCCGTAGGGGGAACGTCGCCATAATTTTATATGGTTTTATATGTGTATAGAGTTGTTATTGGTGTGTATGCCGATGTTTTATTAATTGTATTTAGTCATTTATGTTCGTGTCTTTCCCGCTAACCGGAAGTGCGCCGTCTGTGTAATGACTGCAGAGGTGCTGGAACGGAAGCCCGTGGCATATAGGCTATTTGCCGCATCCTGCCTCTCTGGCCAAATAACTTTAAAGGCCACTCAAAAATGAATGAGATTTGAGTTAGAACCTACCTTCTTCAGATGACCACGTGGCCTAATGGAGAAGGCGTCTGACTTCGGATCAGAAGATTGAGGGTTCGAGTCCCTTCGTGGTCAAGATCCCTGAATTATTTCCCATCTTACAAAAAGCCAGATATGGAAATCAAAATTATAAGAAGGTGTCCTCGGTTTGTCAGGTGGGCACTATCCTTATATACCACCAAAACTTTATTGAAGCTTTTCTTATTTCACTTTGCCATCGATAGGTGCGGTTCCACTTGTCTTGTGTCCACTTGATTTGGACAGTTGAATCATCTCAGTTTAAACACAATGTAACCATTTTTTAGTCAGTTCACCTTGATAGTTTCTATGTTTTGCTGAAACATTTCAACCTCCATGCAAAGGACTTCATAAATCAGAGGAGCCACAAACAAAGTCAGTCCCACAAGCAATAGAGTTCCATAGTGGTTAAAACCAGTTTAAGGGTGATAATATTGTTTCCCAACACTTTAATTTCACAAGAAATTCACTTCCTTATGTCAATGACAGCAACCTCAAGGACAAGGTTTTTAGGCATGCATAGTTCAGACTTGAAGTGTAAGACCTAAGCTTTGTATAAACCGGACTTAAAATGTTGCTTTGTTTAGTGAGTACCTTGTGTATCTTGTAGTTCTCAGCTTAATTTGCCGCATCCTGCCTCTCTGGCCAAATAACTTTAAAAGCCACTCAAAAATGAATGAGATTTGAGTTAGAACCTACCTTCTTCAGATGAACACGTGGCCTAATGGAGAAGACGTCTGACTTCGGATCAGAAGATTGAGGGTTCGAGTCCCTTCGTGGTCAAGATCCCTGAATTGTTTCCCATCTTACAAAAAGCCAGATATGGAAATCAAAATTATAAGAAGTTGTCCTCGGTTTGTCAGGTGGGCACTATCCTTACGTACCACCAAAACTTTGTTGAAGCTTTTCTTATTTCACTTTGCCATCGATAGATCGGTTCCACTTTTCTTGTGTCCACTTGATATGGACACTTGAATGATCTCAGTTTAAACAAAATGTAACCATTTTCAGTCAATTCACCTTGATAGTTTCTATGTTTTGCTGAAACATTTCAACCTCCATGCAAAGGACTTCATAAATCAGAGGAGCCACAAACAAAGTCAGTCCCACAAGCAGCAAAGTTCCATAGTGGTTAAAACCAGTTTAAGGGTGATAATATTGTTTCCCAACACTATAATTTTACAATAATTTCACTTTCTTATGCCAATGACAGCAACCTCAAGGACATCGTTTTAGGCATGCATTGCTCGGACTTGAAGTGTAAGACCTAAGCTTTGTATAAACCAGACTTAAAATGTTGCTTTGTGTAGTGAGTGCATACTGTATCTTGTAGTTCTCAGCTTCATTTGCTACACCCTGCCTCTCTGTCCAAATTACTCCAAAAGCCACTTGAAAATGAATGAGATTTGCGTTAGAACCTACCTTTTGTAGATGACCACGTGGCCTAATGGAGAAGGCGTCTGACTTCGGATCAGAAGATTGAGGGTTCGAGTCCCTTCGTGGTCAAGATCCCTGAATTATTTCCCATCTTACACAAATCCATGTATCAGAAATCAAAATTACAAGAAGGTGTCCATAGAAAATCAATATGTAATTCGTTAGTTTCTTATCACCCATTCTACAATAATGCTAGTTAGGTTGTCACTATCCTTTCGTACCACCAAAACTTTGTTGAAGCTTTTCTTATTTCACTTTGCCATCGATAGGTGTGATTCCACTTGTCTTGTGTCCACTTAATTTGGACACTTGAATTGTCTCAGTTTAAACACAATATAACCATGTTCAGTCAGTTCACCTTGATAGTTTCTATGTTTTGCTGAAACATTTCAACCTCCATGCAAAGGACTTCATAAATCAGAGGAGCCACAAACAAAGTCAGTCCCACAAGCAGTAGAGTTCCATAGTAGTTAAAACCAGTTTAAGGGTGATAATATTGTATCCCAACACTTTAATTTCACAATAAATTCACTTCCTTATGTCAATGACAGCAACCTCAAGGACAACGTTTTTAGGCATGCATAGTTCAGACTTGAAGTGTAAGACCTAAGCTTTATATAAACCGGACTAAAAATGTTGCTTTGTTTAGTGAGTACCTTGTGTATCTTGTAGTTCTCAGCTTAATTTGCCGCATCCTGCCTCTCTGGCCAAATAACTTTAAAAGCCACTCAAAAATGAATGAGATTTGAGTTAGAACCTACCTTCTTCAGATGACCACGTGGCCTAATGGAGAAGGCATCTGACTTCGGATCAGAAGATTGAGGGTTCGAGTCCCTTCGTGGTCAAGATCCCTGAATAGTTTCCCATCTTACAAAAAGCCAGATATGGAATTCAAAATTATAAGAAAGTGTCCTCGGTTTGTCAGGTGGGCACTGTCCTTTCGTACCACCAAAACTTTGTTGAAGCTTTTCTTATTTCACTTTGCCATCGATAGGTGCGGTTCCACTTGTCTTGTGTCCACTTGATTTGTACAGTTGAATTGTCTCAGTTTAAACACAATGTAACCATTTTTAGTCAGTTCACCTTGATAGTTTCTATGTTTTGCTGAAACATTTCAACCTCCATGCAAAGGACTTCATAAATCAGAGGAGCCACAAACAAAGTCAGTCCCACAAGCAGTAGAGTTTCATAGTGGTTAAAACCAGTTTAAGGGTGATAGTATTGTTTCCCAACACTTTAATTTCACAATAAATTCACTTCTTTATGTCAATGACAGCAACCTCAAGGACAACGTTTTTAGGCATGCATAGTTCAGACTTGAAGTGTAAGACCTAAGCTTTGTATTAACCGGACTTAAAATGTTGCTTTGTTTAGTGAGTACCTTTTGTATCTTGTAGTTCTCAGCTTAATTTGCCGCATCCTGCCTCTCTGGCCAAATAACTTTAAAAGCCACTCAAAAATGAATGAGATTTGATTTAGAACCTACCTTCTTCAGATGACCACGTGGCCTAATGGAGAAGGCGTCTGACTTCGGATCAGAAGATTTAGGGTTCGAGTCCCTTTGTGGTCAAGATCCCTGAATTGTTTCCCATCTTACAAAAGCCAGATATGGAAATCAAAATTATAAGAAGTTGTCCTCGGTTTGTCAGGTGGGCACTATCCTTACGTACCACCAAAACTTTGTTGAAGCTTTTCTTATTTCACTTTGCCATCGATAGATCGGTTCCACTTTTCTTGTGTCCACTTGATTTGGACACTTGAATGATCTCAGTTTAAACACAATGTAACCATTTTCAGTCAATTCACCTTGATAGTTTCTATGTTTTGCTGAAACATTTCAACCTCCATGCAAAGGACTTCATAAATCAGAGGAGCCACATACAAAGTCAGTCCCACAAGCAGCAAAGTTCCATAGTGGTTAAAACCAGTTTAAGGGTGATAATATTGTTTCCCAACACGATAATTTTACAATAATTTCACTTTCTTATGCCAATGACAGCAACCTCAAGGACATCGTTTTAGGCATGCATTGCTCGGACTTGAAGTGTAAGACCTAAGCTTTGTATAAACCAGACTTAAAAATGTTGCTTTGTTTAGTGAGTGCATAATGTATCTTGTAGTTCTCAGCTTCTTTTGCTACACCCTGCCTCTCTGTCCAAATTACTCCAAAAGCCACTTGAAAATGAATGAGATTTGCGTTAGAACCTACCTTTTGTAGATCACCACGTGGCCTAATGGAGGAGGCGTCTGACTTCGGATCAGAAGATTGAGTGTTCGAGTCCCTTCGTGGTTAAGATCCCTGAATTGTTTCCCATCTTACAAAAAGCCAGATATGGAAATCAAAATTATAAGAAGGTGTCCTCGGTTTGTCAGGTGGGCACTGTCCTTTTGTACCACCAAAACTTTGTTGAAGCTTTTCTTATTTCACTTTGCCATCGATAGGTGCGGTTCCACTTGTCTTGTGTCCACTTGATTTGGACAGTTGAATCATCTCAGTTTAAACACAATGTAACCATTTTTTAGTCAGTTCACCTTGATAGTTTCTATGTTTTGCTGAAACATTTCAACCTCCATGCAAAGGACTTCATAAATCAGAGGAGCCACAAACAAAGTCAGTCCCACAAGCAATAGAGTTCCATAGTGGTTAAAACCAGTTTAAGGGTGATAATATTGTTTCCCAACACTTTAATTTCACAAGAAATTCACTTCCTTATGTCAATGACAGCAACCTCAAGGACAAGGTTTTTAGGCATGCATAGTTCAGACTTGAAGTGTAAGACCTAAGCTTTGTATAAACCGGACTTAAAATGTTGCTTTGTTTAGTGAGTACCTTGTGTATCTTGTAGTTCTCAGCTTAATTTGCCGCATCCTGCCTCTCTGGCCAAATAACTTTAAAAGCCACTCAAAAATGAATGAGATTTGATTTAGAACCTACCTTCTTCAGATGAACACGTGGCCTAATGGAGAAGGCGTCTGACTTCGGATCAGAAGATTGAGGGTTCGAGTCCCTTCGTGGTCAAGATCCCTGAATTGTTTCCCATCTTACAAAAAGCCAGATATGGAAATCAAAATTATAAGAAGTTGTCCTCGGTTTGTCAGGTGGGCACTATCCTTACGTACCACCAAAACTTTGTTGAAGCTTTTCTTATTTCACTTTGCCATCGATAGATTGGTTCCACTTTTCTTGTGTCCACTTGATATGGACACTTGAATGATCTCAGTTTAAACACAATGTAACCATTTTCAGTCAATTCACCTTGATAGTTTCTATGTTTTGCTGAAACATTTCAACCTCCATGCAAAGGACTTCATAAATCAGAGGAGCCACATACAAAGTCAGTCCCACAAGCAGCAAAGTTCCATAGTGGTTAAAACCAGTTTAAGGGTGATAATATTGTTTCCCAACACGATAATTTTACAATAATTTCACTTTCTTATGCCAATGACAGCAACCTCAAGGACATCGTTTTAGGCATGCATTGCTCGGACTTGAAGTGTAAGACCTAAGCTTTGTATAAACCAGACTTAAAAATGTTGCTTTGTTTAGTGAGTGCATAATGTATCTTGTAGTTCTCAGCTTCTTTTGCTACACCCTGCCTCTCTGTCCAAATTACTCCAAAAGCCACTTGAAAATGAATGAGATTTGCGTTAGAACCTACCTTTTGTAGATCACCACGTGGCCTAATGGAGAAGGCGTCTGACTTCGGATCAGAAGATTAAATGTTCAAGTCCCTTCGTGGTTACGATCCCTGAATTGTTTCCCATCTTACAAAAAGCCAGATATGGAAATCAAAATTATAAGAAGGTGTCCTCGGTTTGTCAGGTGGGCACCATCCTTACGTACCACAAAAACTTTGTTGAAGCTTTTCTCTTTTCACTTTGCCATCGATAGATGCGGTTCCACTTGTCTTGTGTCCACTTGATTTGGACACTTGAATGATCTCAGTTTAAACACAATGTAACCATTTTCAGTCAGTTCACCTTGATAGTTTCTATGTTTTGCTGAAACATTTCAACCTCCATGCAAAGGACTTCATAAATCAGAGGAGCCACAAACAAAGTCAGTCCCACAAGCAGCAAAGTTCCATAGTGGTTAAAACCAGTTTAAGGGTGATAATATTGTTTCCCAACACTATAATTTTACAATAATTTCACTTTCTTATGCCAATGACAGCAACCTCAAGGACATCGTTTTAGGCATGCATTGCTCGGACTTGAAGTGTAAGACCTAAGCTTTGTATAAACCAGACTTAAAATGTTGCTTTGTGTAGTGAGTGCATACTGTATCTTGTAGTTCTCAGCTTCATTTGCTACACCCTGCCTCTCTGTCCAAATTACTCCAAAAGCCACTTGAAAATGAATGAGATTTGCGTTAGAACCTACCTTTTGTAGATGACCACGTGGCCTAATGGAGAAGGCGTCTGACTTCGGATCAGAAGATTGAGGATTCGAGTCCCTTCGTGGTCAAGATCCCTGAATTGTTTCTTATCTTACAAAAAGCCAGATATGGAAATCAAAATTATAAGAAGGTGTCCTCGGTTTGTCAGGTGGGCACTATCCTTACATACCACCAAAACTTTGTTGAAGCTTTTCTTATTTCACTTTGCCATCGATAGATGCGGTTCCGCTTGTCTTGTGTCCACTTGATTTGGACACTTGAATGATCTCAGTTTAAACACAATGTAACCATTTTCAGTCAGTTCACCTTGATAGTTTCTATGTTTTGCTGAAACATTTCAACCTCCATGCAAAGGACTTCATAAATCAGAGGAGCCACAAACAAAGTCAGTCCCACAAGCAGCAAAGTTCCATAGTGGTTAAAACCAGTTTAAGGGTGATAATATTGTTTCCCAACACTATAATTTTACAATAATTTCACTTTCTTATGCCAATGACAGCAACCTCAAGGACATCGTTTTTGGCATGAATTACTCGGACTTGAAGTGTAAGACCTAAGCTTTGTATAAACCAGACTTAAAATGTTGCTTTGTGTAGTGAGTGCATACTGTATCTTGTAGTTCTCAGCTTCATTTGCTACACCCTGCCTCTCTGTCCAAATTACTCCAAAAGCCACTTGAAAATGAATGAGATTTTTGTTAGAAACTACCTTTTGTAGATGACCACGTGGCCTAATGGAGAAGGCGTCTGACTTCGGATCAGAAGATTGAGGGTTCGAGTCCCTTCGTGGTCAAGATCCCTGAATTGTTTCCCATCTTACAAAAAGTCAGATATGGACAACTAAATTATATGAAGGTGTCCTAGTTTTGTCAGGTGGGCACTATCCTTACGTACCACCAAAACTTTGTTGAAGCTTTTCTTATTTCACTTTGCCATCGATAGATGCGGTTCCGCTTGTCTTGTGTCCACTTGATTTGGACACTTGAATGATCTCAGTTTAAACACAATGTAACAATTTTCAGTCAATTCACCTTGATAGTTTCTATGTTTTGCTGAAACATTTCAACCTCCATGCAAAGGACTTCATAAATCAGAGGAGCCACATACAAAGTCAGTCCCACAAGCAGCAAAGTTCCATAGTGGTTAAAACCAGTTTAAGGGTGATAATATTGTTTCCCAACACGATAATTTTACAATAATTTCACTTTCTTATGCCAATGACAGCAACCTCAAGGACATCGTTTTAGGCATGCATTGCTCGGACTTGAAGTGTAAGACCTAAGCTTTGTATAAACCAGACTTAAAAATGTTGCTTTGTTTAGTGAGTGCATAATGTATCTTGTAGTTCTCAGCTTCATTTGCTACACCCTGCCTCTCTGTCCAAATTACTCCAAAAGCCACTTGAAAATGAATGAGATTTGCGTTAGAACCTACCTTTTGTAGATCACCACGTGGCCTAATGGAGGAGGCGTCTGACCTCGGATCAGAAGATTGAGGGTTCGAGTCCCTTCGTGGTTAAGATCCCTGAATTCTTTCCCATCTTACACAAAGCCATGTATCAGAAATCAAAATTACAAGAAGGTGTCCATAAAAAATCAATATGTAATTCGTTAGTTTCTTATCACCCATTCTACAATAATGCTAGTCAGGTGGGCACTATCCTTTCGTACCACCAAAACTTTGTTGAAGCTTTTCTTATTTCACTTTGCCATCGATAGGTGCGGTTCCACTTGTCTTGTGTCCACTTAATTTGGACACTTGAATTGTCTCAGTTTAAACACAATATAACCATGTTCAGTCAGTTCACCTTGATAGTTTCTATGTTTTGCTGAAACATTTCAACCTCCATGCAAAGGACTTCATAAATCAGAGGAGCCACAAACAAAGTCAGTCCCACAAGCAGCAAAGATCCATAGTGGTTAAAACCAGTTTAAGGGTGATAATATTGTTTCCCAACACTATAATTTTACAATAATTTCACTTTCTTATGCCAATGACAGCAACCTCAAGGACATCGTTTTAGGCATGCATTGCTCGGACTTGAAGTGTAAGACCTAAGCTTTGTATAAACCAGACTTAAAATGTTGCTTTGTGTAGTGAGTGCATACTGTATCTTGTAGTTCTCAGCTTCATTTGCTACACCCTGCCTCTCTGTCCAAATTACTCCAAAAGCCACTTGAAAATGAATGAGATTTGCGTTAGAACCTACCTTTTGTAGATGACCACGTGGCCTAATGGAGAAGGCGTCTGACTTCGGATCAGAAGATTGAGGGTTCGAGTCCCTTCGTGGTCAAGATCCCTGAATTATTTCCCATCTCACACAAAGCCATGTATCAGAAATCAAAATTACAAGAAGGTGTCCATAAAAAATCAATATGTAATTTGTTAGTTTCTTATCACCCATTCTACAATAATGCTAGTTAGGTTGTCACTATCCTTTCGTACCACCAAAACTTTGTTGAAGCTTTTCTTATTTCACTTTGCCATCGATAGGTGCGATTCCACTTGTCTTGTGTCCACTTGATTTGTACACTTGAATTGTCTCAGTTTAAACACAATATAACCATGTTCAGTCAGTTCACCTTGATAGTTTCTATGTTTTGCTGAAACATTTCAACCTCCATGCAAAGGACTTCATAAATCAGAGGAGCCACAAACAAAGTCAGTCCCACAAGCAGCAGAGTTTCATAGTGGTTAAAACCAGTTTAAGGGTGATAGTATTGTTTCCCAACACTTTAATTTCACAATAAATTCACTTCTTTATGTCAATGACAACAACCTCAAGGACAACGTTTTTAGGCATGCATAGTTCAGACTTGAAGTGTAAGACCTAAGCTTTGTATTAACCAGACTTAAAATGTTGCTTTGTTTAGTGAGTACCTTTTGTATCTTGTAGTTCTCAGCTTAATTTGCCGCATCCTGCCTCTCTGGCCAAATAACTTTAAAAGCCACTCAAAAATGAATGAGATTTGAGTTAGAACCTACCTTCTTCAGATGACCACGTGGCCTAATGGAGAAGGCGTCTGACTTCGGATCAGAAGATTGAGGGTTCGAGTCCCTTCGTGGTCAAGATCCCTGAATTGTTTCCCATCTTACAAAAGCCAGATATGGAAATCAAAATTATAAGAAGGTGTCCTCGGTTTGTCAGGTGGGCACTATCCTTACGTACCACCAAAACTTTGTTGAAGATTTTCTTATTTCACTTTGCCATCGATAGATCGGTTCCACTTGTCTTGTGTCCACTTGATTTGGACACTTGAATGATCTCAGTTTAAACACAATGTAACAATTTTCAGTCAACTCACCTTGATAGTTTCTATGTTTTGCTGAAACATTTCAACCTCCATGCAAAGGACTTCATAAATCAGAGGAGCCACATACAAAGTCAGTCCCACAAGCAGCAAAGTTCCATAGTGGTTAAAACCAGTTTAAGGGTGATAATATTGTTTCCCAACACGATAATTTTACAATAATTTCACTTTCTTATGCCAATGACAGCAACCTCAAGGACATCGTTTTAGGCATGCATTGCTCGGACTTGAAGTGTAAGACCTAAGCTTTGTATAAACCAGACTTAAAAATGTTGCTTTGTTTAGTGAGTGCATAATGTATCTTGTAGTTCTCAGCTTCATTTGCTACACCCTGCCTCTCTGTCCAAATTACTCCAAAAGCCACTTGAAAATGAATGAGATTTGCGTTAGAACCTACCTTTTGTAGATCACCACGTGGCCTAATGGAGGAGGCGTCTGACCTCGGATCAGAAGATTGAGGGTTCGAGTCCCTTCGTGGTTAAGATCCCTGAATTATTTCCCATCTTACAAAAAGCCAGATATGGAAATCAAAATTATAAGAAGGTGTACTCGGTTTGTCAGGTGGACACTATCCTTATATACCACCAAAACTTTATTGAAGCTTTTCTTATTTCACTTTGCCATCGATAGGTGCGGTTCCACTTGTCTTGTGTCCACTTGATTTGGACAGTTGAATCATCTCAGTTTAAACACAATGTAACCATTTTTTAGTCAGTTCACCTTGATAGTTTCTATGTTTTGCTGAAACATTTCAACCTCCATGCAAAGGACTTCATAAATCAGAGGAGCCACAAACAAAGTCAGTCCCACAAGCAATAGAGTTCCATAGTGGTTAAAACCAGTTTAAGGGTGATAATATTGTTTCCCAACACTTTAATTTCACAAGAAATTCACTTCCTTATGTCAATGACAGCAACCTCAAGGACAAGGTTTTTAGGCATGCATAGTTCAGACTTGAAGTGTAAGACCTAAGCTTTGTATAAACCAGACTTTAAAATGTTGCTTTGTTTAGTGAGTGCATAATGTATCTTGTAGTTCTCAGCTTCTTTTGCTACACCCTGCCTCTCTGTCCAAATTACTCCAAAAGCCACTTGAAAATGAATGAGATTTGCGTTAGAACCTACCTTTTGTAGATCACCACGTGGCCTAATGGAGAAGGCGTCTGACTTCGGATCAGAAGATTGAGTGTTCAAGTCCCTTCGTGGTTACGATCCCTGAATTGTTTCCCATCTTACAAAAAGCCAGATATGGAAATCAAAATTATAAGAAGGTGTCCTCGGTTTGTCAGGTGGGCACTATCCTTACGTACCACAAAAACTTTGTTGAAGCTTTTCTTTTTTCACTTTGCCATCGATAGATGCGGTTCCACTTGTCTTGTGTCCACTTGATTTGGACACTTGAATGATCTCAGTTTAAACACAATGTAACCATTTTCAGTCAGTTCACCTTGATAGTTTCTATGTTTTGCTGAAACATTTCAACCTCCATGCAAAGGACTTCATAAATCAGAGGAGCCACAAACAAAGTCAGTCCCACAAGCAGCAAAGTTCCATAGTGGTTAAAACCAGTTTAAGGGTGATAATATTGTTTCCCAACACTATAATTTTACAATAATTTCACTTTCTTATGCCAATGACAGCAACCTCAAGGACATCGTTTTAGGCATGCATTGCTCGGACTTGAAGTGTAAGACCTAAGCTTTGTATAAACCAGACTTAAAATGTTGCTTTGTGTAGTGAGTGCATACTGTATCTTGTAGTTCTCAGCTTCATTTGCTACACCCTGCCTCTCTGTCCAAATTACTCCAAAAGCCACTTGAAAATGAATGAGATTTGCGTTAGAACCTACCTTTTGTAGATGACCACGTAGCCTAATGGAGAAGGCGTCTGACTTTGGATCAGGAGATTGAGGGTTCGAGTCCCTTCGTGTTCAAGATCCCTGAATTATTTCCCATCTCACACAAAGCCATGTATCAGAAATCAAAATTACAAGAAGGTGTCCATAAAAAAATCAATATGTAATTTGTTAGTTTCTTATCACCCATTCTACAATAATGCTAGTTAGGTTGTCACTATCCTTTCGTACCACCAAAACTTTGTTGAAGCTTTTCTTATTTCACTTTGCCATGGATACGTGCGATTCCACTTGTCTTGTGTCCACTTGATTTGTACACTTGAATTGTCTCAGTTTAAACACAATATAACCATGTTCAGTCAGTTCACCTTGATAGTTTCTATGTTTTGCTGAAACATTTCAACCTCCATGCAAAGGACTTCATAAATCAGAGGAGCCACAAACAAAGTCAGTCCCACAAGCAGCAAAGTTCCATAGTGGTTAAAACCAGTTTAAGGGTGATAATATTGTTTCCCAACACTATAATTTTACAATAATTTCACTTTCTTATGCCAATGACAGCAACCTCAAGGACATCGTTTTAGGCATGCATTGCTCGGACTTGAAGTGTAAGACCTAAGCTTTGTATAAACCAGACTTAAAATGTTGCTTTGTGTAGTGAGTGCATACTGTATCTTGTAGTTCTCAGCTTCATTTGCTACACCCTGCCTCTCTGTCCAAATTACTCCAAAAGCCACTTGAAAATGAATGAGATTTGCGTTAGAACCTACCTTTTGTAGATGACCACGTGGCCTAATGGAGAAGGCGTCTGACTTCGGATCAGAAGATTGAGGGTTCGAGTCCCTTCGTGGTCAAGATCCCTGAATTCTTTCCCATCTTACACAAATGGTAAATGGTAAATGGAGCTTATTTATATAGCGCTTTCCAGCCCCCTGTGAGGAGCCCCAAAGCGCTTTACAATACCAGCCATCCACCCATTCATTCAGACATTCATACACCGGTAGTGGTAGCCTGCCTTGCAAGGCGCCATCCAGACCTACCGGGAGCAACTCAGGGTTAAGTGTCTTGCCCAGGGACACACGACACATGGTGGGCGGATGCGGGATTCGAACCTCCAACCTTCCGATCAGGGGTCGACTGCCATTACCACTACACCACGGTCGCCCACAAAGCCATGTATCAGAAATCAAAATTACAAGAAGGTGTCCATAAAAAATCAATATGTAATTTGTTAGTTTCTTATCACCCTTCTTCTTCTTCTTCTTTCGGCTTTTCCCTTTTCAGGGGTCGCCACAGCGAGTCATCCTCCTCCACCTCACTCTGTCCTCTGCATCCTCTGTCCTCACTCCAACCACCTCCACGTC